>PQWD01011711.1:0-123295 GCA_019425675.1 Leucinodes orbonalis
TATGTGGCAATACTGTTTAATTAATGATGCATCGTTAAATTTGCTGTTTTAGTCTTTTTGAAATAACTTTGATTACCTACATACTTTTTCCCGACTGTCACATGAAGGGCACGTTTTTAAGAGAACAATGCACCGGTTTCGGATTTTGTCAATCGTATTTAACCCGGGGAACGCGCCCAACTTAAGTTGAAAATTTAGCTTATCCTAATTAAATATGTAATACTAATAATTTTTTTATTTTAATTATATTTTTGTGTTTTTTTTTTACATTGATTGTTCAAATGGATAAACCGCGTGATTTGTGCAAATAAATTACGAAACTTCATAGTCTTCTTACGTTCGTTGGCTTAGAAATTGAACCTTATAGAACGCATAAAATATAAAAAGGATGTATAAAGTACTATTGCCAAGTAATCAATATTTCTTCAGAAACCAAAGTATACTCAATTTAATTAGATTTTGATTAAGGAAGTTATCGTTACAGAGCTGGGAAAACTGACTGATCTCCACAAACAATAGATTGTCTATTGTTATTCCGGACGCCTTCAGCCAGACAAGGAGTACTTGATTATGGTATCTGTTTTATGATTCTGAATTACTAAGGACCGTATTGAGAACGACACTCAAGCATTAATCTTACTTAAATAAAGTTAGAAAGGGAAACCGCCATTAATCGTATATAGCGCTATCCCTATCTAACTAAATTTAAGTAAAGATCAACTTTTAGTCTCGTTCTAGGATACGAGCCTAGGAATTATCACGGGAAGTCTTCATAGGTACTGCGCATTGTGCAGCAATAACGATGACGATGTTGATGTAAATGAAAAGTTTGTGTACAAGTTATCAACCCAATGAAATTCAATATTTTGTATCGTTTTGTCTAAAATTGATAGGAAAAACAATAAAATATTTCCAAACAAAATATTTAATAGAGACCCAAATACGTAACGTTTTTAATATTTCCTATTGCACACGTACTATCCACTTGAATACTCAAATATTTCTTTATGTACCAAAATATATTTATCTTCTTATATCTAAGCAATTTAAAATTTTATATTTACAGCCAATTCATTTACGTAACTTTTGTAATCTAGACACCAATATTTTTGTATTTTTTGTATTTTGTGTTTTTTTTCCGCTTTCCTCTTTTATATAAAATAATGAATACGACACTTATTCCAATTTAATTATAATGCTTACTTAACTACCTCATTATAAATATAATATGTTAATAATATTATTATTTGTGATATGTAGTATCCAAAATATGTAACCTCAAATTGATATTAGGTTACACATTGTAACAAATAAATGATTGTTGCATGTGAAAACTGCATAACAGAAAAAAAATCTTATTTCTTATGAGTAAACCATTTCAGTTTGTATATACCGTCCGCTGATCATTGCATTGGGCAGTTCCAGAGGAGTCAACGTTTCACGAAGTTGCCATCTTGCATCGGTTTCGTATTATAGTGGTCAATAATACTAGGACAAATCGACTGTGTCGTAAAGATTCACGTTTAATAATAAAATCTAGATTAAGCATAATCTTTTAAAGGTTAAACCTTGCCATTAGCCCCTAAACTAGTCAACCTGCAGTTTTGGAGCTAGAGTTCTTTAGTTGATAGATTTTAAATTCAAATATCAGATTTTATCTATCTGTCTAATTGACTACTGTTTGTTATGTAAAAGGGGGCAAAAGCAAAGCAAGGAGCGGACTGGACACCGCGCACGACTACATTGAAGTACCAGAGGGCATAAAAATTTGAATGAATATCACAGACATCCGAATATACAATTAGACTGGACAAGCCGCCAAGTTTAGGCAGTCTCAGTGTCGCAATTTCTTTTCGGTTCTTACCTGTGAAAAGTTATTATATTTCTTGGTAATTTACTGATTTATTGCGATGATGCATGTTACAATTGCACAGGATGGCATTTTGAAAAAACGATAATGTCTTCTAATATTCGTGCGTCTTGGCTAGTCTCACAGAGCGTAAACTGGCAGCCAGTGTATGCTCGTTGAGCGTACATTTGTCGCACTTTAAACGCGGCTTGCCCCATCTCCTGTATTGGGAAATCTGTGGAATATACCTACTCTCTTTTCCTCATGGTCGCCAGGTAGTTTTGCTCAGGGAATATTTCAGTTAGTAATTGATTCAACAGTTATGTCGTGGTAAATGGTATGCTGGCGTACTGCGTAGTGCCCGCGCATAATACGTTATGACCAGTTCAACAATCAGCAGACACGCATATATAAATGTTATACAAATGCTATGTACAGCTACACGGTTTACTTTTAGTAAAGCGTTGCGATTCCCTTATATTTAGATGGTATATTTTGAATGTTCTAGCTAAAAATAATTATAGTATAGTAACTTTAAAGTAAGCTTTAATAATGCAATTCGATCTTTTACGAAACCCTTTGCAAACTGATAACAGTGCATTTTCTTAAGAAGTAAATCTAACTTTACTAACATAAGGAATGATATTTGATTGGAATGAAAATGTTTTCAAATGCAATTTTCCAAATTCTTGAAATGGGATTGAGTGGATAGAAAAAACTTTATCATATTGTTTTTAATGATTTAATATTTCTCTAAATGATTTAATATTTCTCTAATCTTATTTCTGTCTCTTGCTTTTTAAGTTTCTTTAATTTGCTGATATAATTTTAAAGTTTTAAGTTTTATTTAACAATGCTCGATCATTTAGATATGTAACGGTTTTGTATAAGCCGGCCATGACGACCGCGCGTCATGCCGGCTTATATTCCGACAAATCAATTCGAGTGTTTACACAAGTCGTGTGCCTCAAACTCGTAAGTTGTATGTTTCTCTCAACGCTGCCAATAAAACCAAAATAAGAAACATGTTTACTTTTAACAGTTTAGAGATGTTTTATTCAAATGTCTTTTTATTTAAATGTTGGATGTTGAAATGATGTTCTTCTACAGAAATATAATTTGATGAATACCATTATTATACGGCCTTTTTACCTAATATAACCTATATGTACAACCCTTCGTGAGGAAAATGTTTTGAACTAATAAAGTTTATAAGATACCTACGTCGTAGCTATTACTAAGTATATAGACTAACCTTGGGAACTAACTAACTAACTTGGGACTTAACTTGTATTATTTAACTTATTTAAAGGTAATAGATAATAAACTAAGTATAGGATAAATGAAGCTTATAATTATGTAATGTGAATAATTTTTACAATTTTTATTCTAAGGAGTATTATATCGACTAGTGACGTTACTAACCCTAATTCTAGCCTAACTTACATATTAAATCTTAAATCTAATTTAGAATTCTGCTACGCCTGTCACATTGATAGGTATCCCTGTCACAATTGATAAGAAGAGTTAAAAACATGAAAGCCAATCGTCAAAATTTTTTTTAGGATTTTTTTGTAATTTTCTTTTAACCTAATATAAGATAGGACGATTCACTTTTTTATTAAAACAAGAGAAGGTAACATCGTTGTGGTTGAATGGTCATACCTAACAATTGTGACAGCGTACAATAAAATAAAAAAATACCAAAGCACAATCCATCAAGTGCAAACTAAACATATGATAAGTACATCATATAATTTAATCATTATATTCGAAAACCCACAAATTGGTTGAGATGTTGGCTTTTACACCCCCGATCCCGGGCAGGTATACACATTTGAGTGCAAGAACATGTCTCTTTGTATTGGTGTTTTCTATGTGTAATATGAATAGCCGTTGTTTCGTACCCATATTACTAGCTAAATGCTTAGTTTGGGACTAGATGGCTGTGTGAATGTCAGTGGATATTTATTTTTTATATACATCGCTCAGGTAACCGGTAAAAGCACTATTGATGAGTTTACTGGATGTGGTTACACAAAATATGCATGTCCATAAATATTCAATTACACGTAATAAACAATTTTAGTAAGCCAAAATGGTCAATAAGGCTGTCCGCCCAAGTCTGATAATTCAACGATAGATTTTTTGTGGAAGAAAAGTAGAACTTACTGATTGTAATAGAAAAACGCACAAGTCAAGAAGTGTGTAATTTTTTTTTGTAGAGGTAAAAATCGGATTTAGTATCGGTTTTACAAAAAGTCGCGGGCTGGCAACCTTAGAATACAATCTGTTCTGTACAAGAATACAAATGTTTTATAGGTGATTGCAATGTATATCGATGAGCTAATTTCGCCGGGAAGTAAAATTAATACTAATATTATCATATAATTTTGAGAGAGCCGAGGCGCAAATTACATTGTAAAAAAATATCATTTTTTATTCTTTTTTATTGTAACTTATTTTCCGTGTACGATTTTCTTTGGTTGAGAGTTGGGAATAATATAAACAAAATAAATAATACATCAAACGGTAAGATTAAAATTGACTAGAAATTATAAGATTTGACTAGATTAAGGAGACAAAAAATATAGGTCATTCGAGTTCTACGTACATGGTATTTCAATTAAGTAAAATATACAAATGTTAAATTGTAATATATACAGATTTTTATTTAATGTTATGTAATCACAACATTCGGTGAGCTCGAAACAGGTTGTGGGTAAAACATTTAGAACAAGTGTTTTCATATAGACAATTTTAGTGTTTCAAAATACATTTTTATAGATATTAATAATAATGAGGTCGCATTCAAAATGCTTTAATCGGAAATACAGCAAAAAAACGATAATATCACTTCTTAAAGAGTGATGGGTGAAAAACACAACTTGATTATTTTTCTGATTGCCTGTGATATATAGATTGACTACCTATATTTTTCCCAATAAATATACATTTAGATTTTTACATAAAATAGCGTCATTTTACTAAGGTTTTACCCTAGAAAAGATTCATCAGGTTATAATTTGACTATAATTAATTTAGAATTTCAATGCTTAAATTCATATATGGTAATCGTATACCCTTCAAATTTCATATGAGAACCCTTAATTTTAAGGGAATATGTATAAGAAGTTGCGGTATATTGAAATACATATACATATAAAATCTTATTTTAGGTTTATATATTATAGAAATAAGTGACATAAATATAAAAAAAAATCCCACTGCTAACCCTTATCCAAAGCAAGGTGGGCAAAGTCTTAGCACCGGGGGCCAAATTTGTTGTCAATGTCTCTAAGGAAAATGTACTAAGGCTATAATAGGCAAACGATTGGAAATGAAGCTTGTCACTAATTTGATTTAAGACAGGAGGTAACAGTACACCCTATTCAAGCTGTCAATCTTTCAAATACGAATACTAATTTTATTAAGATGCCAGTTTACATTGCTGTTGAAATGTATCCAAAGATATACCTTCTCTTAATGGAAATTGCAAAAGTCTACCAAATCCCAAGTTGTAGTAACGAATATAAGAAAGTATACGAGGAATTGTGCATCAGGTTTTATACGCACAGTTAAGTCCCTTAGTCGCCTCTTACGACACCTAATGGATGAAATAGGGTGATGGTATTCTATTATAGAGCCGCCATCACACGGCTCTCGCGGTAGGTGTTGCAATTGAGACACTAAGTCTGTCTTTTAGATTTTGTAATCCGATTAGAAGTAATGATGCAACTGGATTCAGCTTCGGGATTTATGAAGTGGATCTTATACATGTTAATTAGCCTGTCTTTATTTTATTTGTTTATTTAAGACTGGCATCAATACATTTGTGGCAATTTAGAAGTCTTAAATCGCGAAAGATGACTTTGAACTCCATCGGATAAAGGTTATTTTGTTATAAAGTGTCATGAGAAATAAATAAATTCATCAAAATACCAATGCCAGTAAAATACACAGAACTTACTTTAAAATATAGGTAAGAAACCATATTTGTGATTGCATAGTAATTAAAATTAGGAATTAAAGACTTTGGCAACTAATTTGACTAACCCGTTGCTATGACTTTGCTGGTGCATTCGATCTTGTTCCAATATGGGATAGCAACGGGTTATAGAATCGCATATTTTTAATATTTACTTTTTGTGTCACTTATTGTATGGGTAAAGATAGGTACTACATTAAATGCAAAGGCAATCAGAAAATAGCCAATAATCAAATTGTATTTGTTTAGTTTTTCTATGGTACAAATTTTTTGTTACATAAATTGTATCACCTTGAACAATAACCCTTACAGACATAGAATAGAATATTTATGAAAATTAAAACATAAAACGAATTGACCGTTTTATATTATTAAAACAAATGTTTTAATAGTAAGTGTATTCTTTTTAAGTACTGTATTAGACACTGAAAAATATTTGGAGCTCTAACGCACGCACGAAATTAAATTTGATTTTATTGTACTTCCGTTTAATGGAAAAAAGCAACTTTAATATATGGTTATAGGTGATAAGATCCAGCTAAACGGCTCAGCGATTCATCATCATCAGCTCATTCAACGTCCCCACCGAGGGGCACCAGCCTACCCGTATAGGGTGATTAGGCCTTAGTCGTCCACTCGGGCCCAGTGCGGATTGGACGACTTCACACACAACCTTCGAACCTCTTCGCAGGCGTGCGTGAAGGTTTCCTCACGATGTTTTCCTTCACCGTAAGAGCGTCGGATAACGTACATATATTTTTCGAACATTCGAAAACACATTGGTACGTGTCGGGATTTGAACCTTAGTGTTATTATTTTGTATAACATAAAACATAACAAATCTGCTAAGATTTATGATGGAGGTGAATAGCAAGTTAAGTATGGACTAAACTTATACATATGGATGTATTAACTTGAAAAGAGGTCAATTTTTAATTTAAATTCGTAAAATCTCTATTACGTACAGCTGTTCTTAAAGAGCGCTCTTTGCTTCTTATTTGCTATATTTTCTTATTTACTCTATTCTATGTCTGTGATGGTGTACTAGTATTTATATGTAGATATGGCACAGTTACAATAATTGTAAGGGAACTTCCGAACATAACTTTCGTACCTACATTTTCAAATGTAGATATTTTAAATCCTAAATTACTCAATTAATAGTGAATTTGCCATAGTGGTAGTGAGTACAATAATTTAGCCGTTACTCAAAATGTAGTTGTTTTACCAATCGAAATTAACTCCGCGTCTTTGTTTTTTCAACATCTTTAAGACCGATTGCGTTTCATGGAACGGCTGCCATCTTGGAATCGAAAGCTCGAAATTTTATTGATGTGAATAATTCCATAGAGTAAAAAAACAGTCAAGTCTTTGACTTGACTGTTTTTCAACACCCAGACTCATATTTTTAATTAATTGTTGGCTTTTATATCATTTTTATTTATTGAGTAAGGAATACAATGTATTTTTTTATGGTGAATAAACGTATTTATTATTAATTTATTATAGAATTTGAAAGTACTATTAATATGCTGAATTCTCACAACACCACTATAGCCTTATCCTAAACTAAATTAACTATTAAGACTATTCCTTTCACATATTCTTTTTGTTCCCTTCCGACTTTTGTTTAACAATAAAAGATAATTTCAATATGATTTATCTGTTTATTATATACAAAATTAAATTATTATGTAAAAAAAAATTATTACAAAAACGGTTTCACCTTTGTTCAAACAGTTTATTGACTAGAATGATTATAGAAATCAGTTGAGAAAATACCATTTTGATTTAAAATCTCTCATTTATTAAATGACATACAATTTTATAATAATAGGTATTAAATAATACTTTTGAAAATATATTTTTTCCAAGCATTTCTCTTTGTTATGTTAATTTTAAAGAAAAGAAGAAACTCGGTATTCTTTTTAAAATAATGATCGTTATAAAGCTTGCAGATATAAAATAAACACAGAATTTCAAACGTATTTTGATATTTTTATTTGATTTTTAATCTAATATTATGAACTAATACAAATGTTATTTTTTCATAGCTGTTATAATATCTATACACACTTTGGTGTTACGTAGAAAAAGTATAAAAAGCTACATATCTTTTTACATATTTACAATAGAGTTAGGTTTTACGTTTATATCTACAATTATTTTATTTGTTACTTTATACATATTTTTTTCATTTATACTGTAGTGTTCACTTCACTTTACAATTCTAACTGTTTAAGGCACTTTTCACTAATTCTAGTAAATAGTCTGAGGGATTTAAAATAAAATACAACTTCCGTATGGTCGACTTCACTTTTTACCTATAGGCAGTATTGACACTTTTGTACTTACAAAGCCTGTGTGTTATTTGGTGGGCTGGTTTAACAGGTGGTTTCCATATCCATTATTCGCGAGCGTGGTCTGGGCGGCTGAGGTCGGCGGTATTGGAACTCGCGCATCCTGTATATAGACATTTGAAATGTAGAAGGATATCTGAATGCTTGGTGGTAGGAACGATACTAAGGCCTGTTTAACGAGAACGAGACACAACGTTGATCTTAACTTAAATTTAGTTAGGGATAACGCTATATACGATATATAGCGGATACCTTTCCAGATCTTTTTAAGAAAGAAATAAATATCCACTGACATTCACACAGCGCCATCTAGCCCCAAGTTAAGCGTGAAGCCTGTATAATGGGTACTAAAGAACGGATAAACATACTTATATATATTTTTTTGTTTACATACATATTATACATCAAAAACTCCCAGACCATTACAAACAGACATGTTCATGCACACAAATGTTTGTACTGCCCGGGGATCGAACCCGGAACCCTTGGTGTTGCAGCCGACCTCTCAGCCGTAACACCAAATTGGTCGTCAAAGTAAAGATCAATGCTTGAGTCTCGTTATTGAATACGGGCCTCAGAGGCCTTATAGGTCGGTATCAATCGCAGTTCCAAGTAGTTTCACGTAAAACAAGAGTCTTATTCTGTGCTATGGGTAGAGGTCACTGTAGCTCTCTGTGGAAATAACTCGGCAAAGAGGACATAATATCTGACGTGTCGAGTAACGGGCACAGGCCGGTATTGACGGAGTATAATTACTTTGTACGGTTAGTGGTTTCGTCCAAAACTGATCTATCATGGTTAGGCGTATTAAAACTTACCGCATATAAGTGAATAAGTGTGTAATGTCTACATGTTACCGGTTCTAACAAAATTTTATGTCACGGGATCTGGGACTTCGGTGGTACCTACCTAGACAACTCAGTACCGAGTCAACCAGCAAAAAATTATATGAATAAATAAAACTACTTACGGTAAAGCCTCACTGTCATAGTTGAACGAATGTATCGGGCATCGAGATGTTGAGGGTTCGAAAACGGGCGAAAACCGGTGACGGCCTACCAATCGGGGTTCCAGTTCTAAACCTGGACTGCCGCTGTATCTGTAACAACATCTTCATGTGAAAATACAGTTCTAGACTTAGAACGAGCAATATTCAACTAAAGCTCGATTTTTTTCTGGAGTGGAGACGGCCTCGTCAAAAGTTTATTGAATGACTCCTAGGGACTAATGGACCGATGACCAACGTAAGGGTAAGCGATTCCTGGCTCAGTTTATTTCTATCTTTTAAAACGTGAACTAAACAACGGATACACAGATGTATACCTATTTTGTAAATACAAATATATTTTTTTAAACTACACGGATTTCGTTCCAGGCACCCGGCACAGTTGGCGTAGTACCTCACTCAACCTCACTATTTGGGGTCAGCGTAGTACCTACCTGGTAACATGACTTGGAGCAAATACAAACTAAATTCACTATTCCCAACGAGGATATTTTTATTTTTAATACATCGCTGTTGTATGTACCTGCAATTTGGCTTCTTGCCTTACCAGTCAGTTTGAAAAATCGCGTATATCGGAAACAACATGATATGATTGGTATCAATCACGATCCTCATAATACGCTTCTAATAATACGAATGTTAAAAAAAGGACAAGTACTCCTTCAGCTTCAACAATTCGCAATGCGAACAAATAGGTATAGCACTAAACATATATAGCATACATAGAATAAAAAACACTTACTACAGTATATCGTCTAAGCAAGCGCGCATGGGTAGTACCGTAAAAACTAGTCAAACGTTTAAATCATAATAGTAAACTCAATTATTGATAGTAAATACCATAAGTACATAAGAACACATATAATAATAAGCACATAGGAACAAAATAAAGTAAAATGTTAGACATAATAAATATTACAATGCCGAGCATTGAAGCCACATTTTCGTCACACCAATATCCTGAGAGTGGAATGAGGTATCGTATTCGGAAAATTAAACATTCGCTTTATACAAAGCAAACACATATTTAAGACGACTGGCACCAGTAAAAATATAAATCGCAAAAAGCATTTCATACATTATTGAATGAATTGAAGGCTTCTTATTGGCATTAGTTAAATATTAGGCTAGTTAGAGGCTCAGCTGAGCGGGGCGACATTCAGATTGGGAAGTTACTTAAAGCCCTTATTAAAAGATTTCCCAATGCTTGCTATAGTAGAGTGTGACTGCGGGATTAGTTCACAAGTTCTTAGTCCCTGGAGCGGCTTATGCTCGGTTTCTCTCAGGGAATCAGAAATGATAGCGTAGGGCGCCCTCGGATCTGATGGACCGACAACTTGTGAAAGGATGCTGGATGAGCAAAGCTGCGGACTGGGATAATAGAGAAGATGTATGTCGTGGACATAGGTTGGAGAAAGAGTACGATTTTATTGAGATCTGATAAAATTGAAATACTGTCTCTCGTTACTGTTTTTATTTCCATTTTACCGATTCCTAAGGGCACTACACGGCATTTTTATCGCTTTTGAGTTAGATGACAAGTCGGACGGAGTGGAGACCTTGCATAGGCAAACTTTTTAATACAGAATTTAATGGTCACTTAACATTCAACAAAAAGTTAAAAACATACTATTGGCAGATCTTTTCGCATGGCAGGGGCTTAATGCAATAATAAATAAAAGGATATTATATACACAGAACATTAAGTCTTGCTTAGCTAACAAAAAACAAATTAATAATTACATAAGTAGGTTAACATAGCATACAAAACTAAGCAAAATAAATAACTCCATAGACAACGGAGTGAGGTAAGCTACGGGTCTCAGGTATATCATGATGTAATTCATGTGACTACTAAAGTCACTGAAATAGTTCGCCGGAGAGAAAATTGAAGTAGCAATTTACAGATCACAAAAATCAAAGACGTCCAGATGAGATCTGGAGTTGAAATCAATACTTAGCATGCGGAGCGTAGTCTGAAGACGTGCGAAAGTTCGCTGGTGCAGGAAATGGAAATTGGTAGACCGGGATATCTTATACTCTGTCCAACAATTTTTATCTTTTTGACGATAAGTGACGCTAGCGTCTTTTGTACATTTTCTCTAATTTCAATAACGAGTGTATTTTAATATTTATAATGTAAGGCGGCAAAAAACAATCATGCACACTTAGTGCAGTGAATAAGTGGGCGTTACGTTTATACTGTAGTGTACATTTATCTCGAATATAAAACACTTATTGCGTGAACTGTCAAAAAGACAAAAAATAGTTAACAGAGTATAAGTCAAATGGGGGACACCAAAAGCCATACTTATCTATGTGTATCCCTTTTCTACGTGTATCCCTTACCTGATACGACGAACAGCAGATGTGGATATGGGCCCGGCGTGTCTGAACAGATTGGCCTGACGTCTTCGCGTTTCTCTCATCGCTTTGTAGTTGGTGTAGTATTTCTTGACCACTTGTACCTGGTAAGAAACAACCATTGTGTAAAACTTCAATGACTTTATTTCTACAAGTTAAGCAATGATGTAAAAAAGTATAGATTCGTGATACGCTTAAAAAAACAATCGAAAAAAGTGTTCCGAATGCAGCGACAGCACACATACACATATTTCGAATGAGCGTACATTTGCCTAAACAAAAGCCTACAAACGATATTCTCTTTGGCGGTTAATTTTTGAGGCACGGATGGCGTATCTACCTTTACATATACGGAATATCATTGGAGTTAAGTCATTGTGTCTGATTCAATGCTAAGTGGTATACAATTTCAATACCTAACCCAATAACTAGTATAACCTTAGTACTTAAACCGAGAGAACTAGATAGTAATCGACTACTGATGGTAGATTATTAACCATAATCCTAAAATGGTAGAGAGCGTTCTTATTATCTTTACAAGTTACGTAATTCGGTAATTTTACATTAGTTCGAAACACAGCTTTTCTAAAAACAAGCGCTATGGTGATGCTTAGGTAAAGAAGAGAGTGAATTGAAGTAGTAGCGAAATCGACAGCCACTAGGTGGTAGATTCGGTACTGAGTAGTCTAGGTAGGTACCACCGCATTACCAGATACCGTCCTGTCAAAGCGGAATAAGGGCACTATAGCTAGAAAAATACCGGGTATAAGAGACCTAACATCTGTAGCCTCTGGTGACGGGCGCAGATCAGTGTTGACGGTGAAAATTTACTACCTACTGTTATTGATGTCCTACAATACTGCTTCTGTCATGATCAGGCGTATCACTTACCACCAGGTGAGCGCACTGACCGTCCCGTTCACTTAGGACAAAAAAGCCAGATTTTAAAATGTGTTGCTTATTAAATTGCTTCTGGAGCCTTCAAATTCAAATGTTTTATTTGCAACTAAAACATTTGAATTAACTAATTTCTTGGCATTTATGCGGCACCTAATTGAATACGTAACGTAGCTGAGCTTACCCTATTTCAGACTAAAGTAACTTAAACCGACATAAGCACTGGGCTGATCATATCAAAATATATGTAGATAGATAATAACTTATGCGATATTCCAACTGTGTGCCCCAATAACATATTAAAGCTAAACAACAATTTCGAATTATTGGAATATTCAAACTGATTTAACATATTTCCCTGCTGAAGGTGTAATTATATTTGGAACGGAATTCTCAATACGGAATAATATTGAATCGAATGATGGTATGCTGAAAGTGCAATCGGAGCATGAATTCAAATTTGCATTAATATTCTAAACATAATTGAATTAACTACATTATTCAAATGTTCCCCGATACAATACAATCATTGCTTTTAATCATGACATTAAGCTCTGTTTACACAAAGACCTTTTCTCAAACTCTTCGTTTGAAACACCTCAGTGTATTAAGGCAACAGCCCAAGGTACTAAACCAGAGTGTGTTATGACTTACAGAATCGAAACGTGATCGCTCACGAAGGATGTTTTAAATGTGAGCGCTAACGTGCTATGGAGAGGATGTTAGGAGTTTCCCTACGCGATCCGAAACATCCGAAATGGGGACATCTATAATAGATTTAAAGTGACCAACCAGGACCATAGATCGGGTCCCAACCAGGACTGATCATGGTTAAGGGCGCGGGTAGATGGTATAAAGAAGCTAGAAATAAGAAGCTGGTACAAAGGCATGATTATAAAATAGTCGCGAAATCACCTTTCTTTGCAGTCAATCAATTCGAAGTAGATTCATGCCTAAAACTCTAACCAAAACTGATTAAAAACTGCACGAATTCACGTACACTTGTTATATTCTTTGAAAGTACCTGCATCGGTATTTTACTGTGCAAAAGAAAAAATAACCTTTAAAATCAATAATCTAGACTGTTACCTAGTCTTTTGGACAATACGCTGACATTGAAGCCGCCACGAAGCAAGTAACTATGTTATAGAAGCCGCTTGTCAGTCGTACTTCAAGCATACGTATCTTACCGCGGCTTTTCGAGACCCTCTAAATTGTCAAGAGGTGCCTTAACCTATACATAATAGCGTGAGAGCCGGGGAATTTTGCAATTACTCTTGTATTTTCGTGGTTTATTCAACGACAAAAAGATTTTAAATATTATTCATCGCTGGATAACGTTAACAACGAATACTTGAACTTCGTTGTTACGTTTTTCATGGCTAGATAGTTTGTAGGTATGTTCTCATGTACATGGACAATTGACCATCAGGTTAGCTCTTTTGTACCTTTTGGCATACAAAAATCAATTTGTAAAATCTATTGCTTGAATTTTCCAGTTTTATGACTATTATGGTCATAGGTTAAATATAAAGTATTTAGTCCGTAATCTAAGTGTAGCAAATCGTACAGTACTGACAAATCACGAAGTGCCCTTTAAAAGTCATGTAAATCGACGTTGATAGCTTGGATCGATAATATCGAATAAAGACTAGTTGATTGCTATAATTAAGACGCCATTCCCATTATACTCAATCAAAGTTGCTTGTTTTGTTTTCGAATTGTCTTCTTGGGAACACTCATGTGTCTACTAATCAATATCGCTGGATAAATTGCCAACTTCAAGCATTCACCGTAGCTGCATGTTAAACTGTGTCCAATGACGACCCATTTGGTGTTGCGGTTGAGAGGTCGACTGCAACACCAAGGGTTCCGGGTTCGATTCCCGGGCAGTACAAACATTTGTGTGCATGAACATGTCTGTTTGTAATGGTCTGGGTGTTTTATGTATATATATGTATTTACAAAAAAAATGTATTTAAGTATGTTTATCCGTTGTTTAGTACCCATAATACAGGCTTTACGCTTAACTTGGGGCTAGATGGCGCTCTGTGAATGTCAGTGGATATTTATATTTATTTATTTATTTATTTAATGGTCAGATCATTAAGCACCTGCGGATCACGAAACGTACCTAGCTTTTAGACTTCTACAGTTCGATTATGTCTTTACCATCGAAATACTAAGAAGACGAACAAAACCCGACATTCGACCTATTAGCCGCTGATATATACCTATATATATTACAGGTAATACTAGAAGATAGAGTAGAACTAGGTTGCCCCGAATACAGTTAAGTCTACCCAACACTGGCTGGATAATGTTCAGTATTGGTCTGATATTAAATTGAAATAAATTTATATTCATAGTTTTTTGAATACATGACAAGAAGTATGTGCTAAGATCCAAATATCAGATGTTGATAGAGAAAGAGGACTTAACGGAACGTGCTGACAATATAAATTGCCGATAATTTATTCCTAAAGAAACCAAATTTAATCTACATATCTTACAGCATAACTCGAAGCATAATATGTTAGGTTGACTCACCTCAGCGTTTAAGAAGCAGTAGATAAGCGATATGAAGAATCCTTGGAAGGATCGCAGGAAGTGTGTGATGTAGCTCCAGACGGCGAAATACATGAAGCTTCCAGTCAGAGGAGGCTGCGTCATGTCTAGGGCGTTAGTGATTCCGAGCAGAGGGAGTAGGACCAATGCCGCACGTACTGCTGTCCTGCTCAAACAGAAAAAAAGTATGTAATTTGTATTAGAAGTAAAGTAAGGCATACAGTAACTGGTCTTTGGGTCCAAGTCTACTAGGCGGTAGACTCGGCACTGAGTCGCCTGGGTAGGTACCACCACAGTGCCAGATATTGTCCCGAAGAATAGAAGTGTTTTGTACTCCTGTATTGGGATGAGGTCACTGTAGCATATTACACGGTATTATTACGGTAGTACATTACCGGGTATAAGAAACCTAACACCTGTTGTCTCCGGTATCGGACGCAGAGCGGCATTGATGGAGAATAATAACTGTTCTTCAGTTGTTGTTCTTAATGAATGCCGCTCCGTCATGATCCGGCGTATCACTTACCATCAAGCGTCCTGACCGTCCTGTACACTTTGTGGCATAAAAAAGCGAACCTCGTATAAGCATTTCATTTGCCTTTTAATGTCTAAAATGCAAAATACACGTGTGAGTTCTGCGCGATTGTTTGCCATATGCACAAGCTGCCTCCTCGAGCCCTCATAAGTATTTTAAAACTTTAAGGCTTCATAATTGTGAGCATTATGCAATTAAACTATTTCCAATACTATGAAAATAAAGTCCATAAAAATAAAACAAACCTGATCTTGTTTATTTCCGAGTTCGTGGTCCGTCTGAGCTTCATGACCAGCACACGCAGAATATTTAGAAGGAACATGAAGTTGACCTAAAATAAAATTACTATGTGAATATTTATTAATAAAACATTTTAAAATTTCATTTAACAACAACAGTGGAAATAAATAAATAGATATCCACTGACATTCACACAGTGCCATCTGGCCCTGGAGTTAGGTTCCCCGCTCGTACGCTGTAGCTAATTATCAAATAGGCCTGATATAGTCATGAAAGGCTATCAGGCCACGTGTATTACCGAAGCTGTCAGGTGCACGTTGCGACCATCGACATAAATATCATCGTCCACACGTGTGTTTTGAATGGATAAAAATACAATTAATTCTATCTAAGTCGAAATGAGGTAAGCTGTTGATGTGTCAAGTTGATGGGCCTGAGTTAATAATGTTTTGTATGAGATCTTAAGTGGCATTTTCAATGTAAAACCTATTTAAATTTGACACAAGTCAAGTGTTTGTTTTTTTTCATTATGCATTAAAAAATCTATTTGTTTGTCTCTGTCTGTGTCTTATATCTATGTATGTACAAAACATAGTATATCCAGAAGAATAATATTTATCACTCATTTAACACTCATAGTAAGAGCTTGTCGCTTTATAGCGTCGAGTTAGCGCTGTGTGAATGTAATACGTCGGTAGATACCTATTTGACTATTTATGAAAACAAAACTGAAAGCTCTACTTACTATGATAACTGCCAATCTGGGTCCTTGTACTATCCAATATATAGGTAAAAAGTTGTAGCCATACCAACACCTGCAACAAATTAAATTGTTACAGTAACTCTGAAATTAACACTCAAAACCATTAATGAAAAAAAAATACTTACTGCATCAGATGATCCCTGCGGTAATGTAAGAATGTAAACACTGCCCATAATATACAAATAACTAAAGGAAAAGCCCAACCTATAGTGTAATAGAAGAAATGCCGCGTACTTCCGCGAAATACGCTATACTAACTAAAGTTCAGATGCAATCCCTCAATGAACATCCAGACGAACATAACAGTAACAGCGTATTCCAATAGTATGTACGACGACTCGCATAGGTATGGCTGAAACAAAAGATTACAGTTAGCAACATTTCACATATTTCGTACCAGGGCCGGATTACCTTGCATCAAGCAGAGAAGTCTCGCTAAAAAAATGACCATGCTACTGAATAAGAGACCGTATAAAGGGCAATAATTTAACTGGAAAAGGTATCCGAGTGAAAAATGGAAATAAAAAGGCCCGTAGAATTTAATCCGGTCCCCCGTAATCCGGCTCTGGATAACATAATTTCAAATAAAAAATAATAAATACAATAGAAAAGTTTAATGATATCTTCTAACTAAACTTAAGAAAAATACTAAATGCAAAAAGTATCCAAATAGAAGATGCATGCAAATGCAATTTGTAAAAGTATTGTTTAAAAAGTTAACTACGACTATACAACTACTATTCATCATTTAAGTGATAATAAATAGTAAATCATAAATGATGATGAATTATTTTGCCTTAACATTAAACTTCATGCATACTCACCTTCAGATAGAAATATATGTTTGAGATCAAGATGCAAATTCGACAATAACTACTTCCTACTATGAAAATGGTTTGGATATTCAGGCTTAGAAAGATGACTAACACATGATCAGAAACATTACAAGAAGTAATTACCTCCGAGGGGTATTACAAGGTTCAATATTAGGCCCCTTAATTTATTGATAACTATTATTTATACTTTTTCCGATTTAGACCCCGTAGCTTTTTGAGTAGAGAAAGAACACTCTATTGAGATGCTCAGAATTTATTTACCAAAACGTCTCAGTTTCTATACTGTGGTTTGCAGCCAAATGTACTGGTTCGTTAAGCAAATTTTTGGGGCTAATGTAAACTAGTATTTGCACTTTGCACATAATCGTACTACTGCCCACTGATCCACACTCTAACTTCTGGCTTTACGAACGGTTTGTTTGTAGCTTTATAAAACGCATAGCTTTTGCGTAGCTAATGTGGTGAACACTAAATCGGGATGTGTTTGAAAATATTTTGTATTACAACATAGTACAAGGACACACTTTAGTTAACATCACTTTCATGAAAATATCCGATTCGCCAATTCAGAAAATGAATAATAATTCATATACATAGTTGAGTTATTAAAAAATCCTTGGCTTTGATCATTTATTATTCTCAGAATATTGGAGTAGCTCCAGTAAGTTTGTTAAGTGTGAATACACTATATACTTATGTTATCCAGAGCCGGATAACCTCTTAAAATTTCGTTCACGTTCAATACTAAATGTAGCACACACTTATACTAACTACAAGCAAAATACATTTCTTGTTCGTAGTAGTCGTAGTTGTTCCGTTTTGTCTATTGATATTGACCTGTTTTTCACTAGCATCCCCTCGATAAAAAGACAAATGACAAAATCGTACTTTGAGGCTCTTGAACCTTGTTGATATTAAATAATATTTGTTTTGGTTAAATACGTATTTAATGTAAGGTTGTGGTTACCTCAATATGACTTTTGTAATTTGATTACTCATATGTGCAGATTTGTAATTAGTATTGTACTCTTATTACATTGTTATACTTTACTATAGTGTCTTTTGAAACTGTAGATCTTCCAAAAAATAAATAAATTAATAAATACATCCCCATTAAGGAATAGAACTTTTGTTTTAGGGATATTAAGTTGCAATGTGCTTATTTCTTACAGATAATAATAATGAGCAAACGATCAAGACATATTAACACACTTTATAAAACGCGGATGTATGTTGCACTTCATTAAGTGAGTGATATCAACTCTGCTAACTAAATTCAAGTGCAATCAGGGCCATTCTTAACATCGGTTGAAACCACTTCAGCTCATACATCGCATTTGAATTAAGCCGCGCCGTCCATTCCAGTTCAGTGTTCACACTCGCATACCAGTGTTTGATGGAGTGACTACACAAACCGCTCCCCACAATGCCAAATTCGTTAACCGTTTGGTTTTCAACGTTTGCTTGTAAAGGGGATTGATTGAAATGAACAGCGAATAATGTTGACGTATGCGAAGAATGCTGGTTCAAGCTGTGCGACTGATCGCCCATCTACAGCTAAGCTTATGTTACCAGCTCGTGGCATTTGATATAGCAGTCCTATAAATTCACTATCGCGAATTGGATCAGCATCATAATAATCTAGATGATAATTTGACCCGATTTTAAAAGGATAATATAATCTATCTAAACCATGTCTGTTATAATTTTAATAAAGTTCAGCGGTTCCTTTAATAAAAAGAAAAAAAAATCTTCAATTTCAGACTGGAGCCCATATTTGTTAGTTACGAATGACTTTAAACTATGTTAGTGATAGATTTTTTTAAGAACATACACTGCTTGAATGTAATGCACGTGAAAATGTACACAGTGCCTCAAAAAATTACAATTCCATTTATTGGCTGACCATAATATCATTTTTGGAAAACATTTTTTACTTGTTCTTATCCATTTTGCAGATGTCCTATCTCAGGGGCCTGGTTTCCAATTTGATAGATAATTAGTTAAAAAAAATTGTATGGCGGCTTTAGTGTGAACTGCTAACTAAATGACCTTAATGAACATGTAAGACTTTTAACTATATGATCTTAATGAACATGTAAGAACATAAATATTTTATTATGCAAAAGTGCACAGAGGAAGGTTTATATTGAAGCTCAAGTCTAATGCTACTTTTTTCTACTGCTTTCCAAAAAAAAAAATACACCAAGAAACAAAATTCTACACAGCCTGCATCCATCGTTCCATAGGACGTCTCATGCTAGAATTCTTTAACCAAAATACTTCAACGAATGTCCAACAAATACTTGGAATACAGATTTAAAAGCAGATTTCCAACAAATACATTAAGTATAGACAAAAATTACAGAAAAGTAAAGGAAGACCAGTTTATGAGAGAATACTTAAAGAGTTTTAAATACAGTATCAAAAGCGAAATAAAATTCATTGTAGGCAAATCATTGCACAATTTCGCCACTTGAACACCCAAGTAACGATTAGCCGAAGTGATATATAAGAAAAATTGTTCGACAGCTATATATCTTCGTTTAAGGAAATTTTGGTTAGAACAGTGGGCCAATAGAATTGCAAACCTTACCAAGGTTTAAAATATAGTGTCGACCAAAGATTCAATATCTATATTTCGGGAAATCGTTCTAAGGCGACTCAGTTGCACAATTTAATTATAAACGTGAATATTTATTGATATCGATAATGCTTACGGTGTTTACTGGCACCGGCTCACGGATTTCGAACATTGACTGTGACAAAGAGAAGTGGCATTTTAACAACAAACTGAAACTTATTATCTTATCTTTGATATTCTGTGTATTTATTGGTTGTTTAGTGGAGGGCTTTAGTATTCCTGCTTCAGTAATGTTTACTTGAACTTGGATGCAGTTACCTATAGTATCTACGATCTAAAAAAGTCTATGTTCTAATCTGTCGTTTTGTTACGCATAACCTCATATTCTGCATTCGTAATTATTTATCAAATTCAAAATTATTTTTCATTATTGAGAGTGAATTAGAAAAACTGAGCAACGAGCGAGCCTGACAACGACAAATCAAGAATGACTTTCCAGATACTTGTATAAGTTAATTAAGTTTTTGATTGCTGCAGGGTAATATTTTGTGAATAACATAAGCAGTTATATTTGTTTTCAGTCTGATTTCCAGCAATTGTACATGTGTATCGATCGATTAGAAAACACGTAACATACCAAGATAAGTGAAGGGTCAAGCACCAACCTCTTCAAAGAATCCTTTTCGTCACTCTTAAAGGGAATCACATCTGCGACTTTTACATATTATATATGCAATAACATGTGCCGCTTTCAACAATAGGATATAGGATAGTTAAACACTAATAAAAATAGGGAGAAATATCAAATATAATTTAACCTCATGAAAATTTTCTTTGGTGCATCTGAACTCTGTTAATTGCAATATATTTAATAATGCACCAAATTGCCAACGTGAATTTCAAACTTTTTAAATTTATTATTTGATGATTAATTGATGCCATGTTCGTCATGGATTCAAGGGTATTTTAGTAAATGATAAAATCTCTAAGCACTATTATTAAATATACAATATGCAAGAGCTTAACGTTAGCTCGTTGTAAGGCTGCTCACTCATTCCTATTATATACAGTAAAATTGAGGATACATAACTAAACGAATACTTTCATGGCAGATAAACTGCCACAATTTTAAAATTTTGAATATGATGGATCTATGTATATAAATCGTATGCTATTGGATCTAGACACTACAGAAAACCAGGGATCCATTGTTAAAGTTATTATTTGCTCTTTAATCAATTAATGACAAGATCCTGAATAAAAAGCAGTGATCGAAGAAGGTACATTGAGATTCGGAAAACATTGTTTAAGATGTCTTTGACAATTTTTTACGGTATTAAATAAATCTTTGTACAATGTCTTGGAAATGCATGATTATATCATATTTAATGTATTCAGTATTCAATTATTTAATGAAGTAAGGAATAAGCTAACAAAAATCTTATTGCCAAAATATTTAAATTTGTCATAAATTAAAAGTACAATCTCAGAAAATACATCCATATTTTAATATTAGACGGTTTTCAAGTTGCAAATACATAAATCATTTTACCTTCTTCGTACACGCGTATTAAGACATCAATGCTAGTCATGATTTTGTTACCGACAAATCGAAACCTAGCCATGTTAGTATGTATGGATGTAGAGTATAGTTTTATACTTTTGTGTATGTGAAAGCACTTACCATATTATCGATTCCATGAACTGTGACGTTGTTGCCATCGTTTTGGTTCTGGCTCCTAACGAATGCCTGGTCAATGTATAGGACTAGCCGGATTATAACTTGCAGGGTCATCGCGATGAACAGGCTTTTGTGGATCCTTGTACGGCTATTGTGAAGCGACCTGTCACAATTAACTATAGTTAGTGCGCTTGTGGCACTCGTAAACTTATAAAAAATAATCACAAAATGTATTGGCATGCGCAGAAATCAACAACGCCTAAACTGACTTTACCATTTTTATTAACACCGTACCAGAATGAAGTCTGTCAGGTCTGCTAGTATTAATGAAATCCAATTCGAAGCACTTATCATAAGCTTGGAATTGAATTTGATTAATATTTGCTATAGATTGGAAGGAAGGATTCCAAAACATTTTTGTATGTATGTTGTCACCGGAAAATAATAAGAATTCCAAATTTATAAATTCCATTCGCATGATTCGAAAGTTTTTGAAAAATTACAGAAGAGCGTTTATTTATACGCTTCTTCAAAATTTTACAAATAATACACTAATCTATGATTGGTTGATGTTAATAGTGGCAATGCTTGTGTTCATAGACGTAGGTACAATCAGACTTGTCGAATTATTAATTTACAGGTTTCGATTATCCCAGATTAATCAAATATTGTATTTGTTTCATATGTTTGTTTTTAAACTAATGATTGTAACACATAATCATTGGAAAAATAACTTTATTATTCATAAATGTGTTTTATGACAATATTTGTTATTATTCTTAAGAATATTAATTATTCTTCATCATAAGTGTTTTAAAAATTTTGGTTAGGTTAGGTTAGAACTGTGACCTCTACAACCTGTGAGCCGAGCGAGCAAAGCTCGCGTGCCCTGCGAAGCGGCACAAACTATTTTTGTTATAAAATTCTGAACAACGACGTTATTAGTAACTATTTTGGTTATGGTCACTATTAAATTTTCGTAGCTCTGTGGTAAATTTCACTCTTATTACTTTACAAGTGATTATCAATTTCCTAGAAAATTAATCAGTCTTTTATTATTTTCTGGGGACATACATACTAAAAAATGTTGTTCTTGACCCAACATAGTTTATGTTAATGTTATGTTCCTTTACCTTATTTTTTATTGGGAATGGTATGAAATGTTACGTGTTTAAGCCTGTTGATCTCGATCGAGTATCAATAAAGTACTCACCGGAAGAAGAAGAAAATAAACAAATCAGCGCCACCAAGAGACGCTAAATCCAACGATTTCCAAGTTCCTGGTGCGCTGCGCGACCGAAAATTTCGCCTACAACAACAAACAATATTAGAAATAAAATAAAATACTGCTTAACCTCCATGGTCTAGTGGTCACATCGCTGCATGACCCGTTCTGATTCCGCTGCATAGTGTGAGAGATTGGGAAACTGCATAGTAAAATGTCACTTTGTGTGGTTTAACCCAGTTTAGAAAGAGGATACGATTTCATAAATATTTAATTAACAATATTATTATTATTATCCGAAGTTCCGGGAGCTATTCAGGCTTTTACAGACCTGTAGTCGACCTAAAAGATCTTTAGTGACTCGCTCCCCATTTTAGAGTTCGTCTAAAAGTTGGGCACTTTCGGAAAACTCGGAATCCTGCCCAACTTTATAAATTTTATTGCCACTTGGGCATTAAAGGTAGTTGCCCAAGTTAATGTTTCGCTTCTGTTGTACAGGACCATAATTGCAGAAAAGGTGCATCGGTGTCTTTCTTCTGCGCAAAATCTGCAAGTGTCCGAGTCACTAAGCGTTTTCAGCTCGCAGTTTCCAGTCAGTGCCCTTACAATAGCCCTGACTTTGGGTTTACTGAGCTGTAGCAGTTCAGAAGAACGCTTCTTTGAGTAGGCTTGCATTAGCGCTTTCAAATGAGCCGCTTTTGGTGACTTTAGCCAGTAGTAAACAGAGTCCACGAGGAGCTTCCGTTCAAGTTCATTCTTCCTCAGGCTTTCGGGGATGCCACAGACAGGTTCAACAGTCCCATTAGTGGCATTAGCCCCAGCCTTTCGAGTTTATTAGCATTTTTATTACCAATTGTGCAAGAATGACCTGGTATCCAATTGAGTGTTATCCTGTTATTGGCTCCCAGGTCATTGAGTTTGGTCACGCAGCTTTGATTCTAAATTAGTTGAACATATTGTTATCTTTCGGTTAGCACAGTTTTCAGGCGATTAGCTTCCGCACATTCTATGATTGTGCATACTTCAGCCTAGAAGATGGAAGCATACTGACCCAAGTTGGTGCTAATGTTAGCTTAAGATTGGTCTCCGTATGCTCCGCATCCAACTTTGTTACCCATTTTGGAGCCAACTTTGTACAAGATTTTGCTGTGTGTGCAGGTGTTGGATCTATTTAGTCATTCCTCCTTGCTGTGGAGCTCCACTTTGTAATGTTTAATGAAGCTGAGCTCGGGCAGCAGGACATCGATTGTTAAAGCTAGTAATGGAGTACTAAGAGCAGTCTCCCTATGGGATCTTAATGTCTTTGAGCTTCATTGTGTCACCCTGTTTCACTCCATTCTACACATGCCAGCCTTTGGTCGGTGTGGTACTCATAGCCCCTATGATTGCGGCTGTTCTTTGAAGGCTATTTAACTTGATCTGGCTAGTCACTTGTAGGACTTTCTTCCACCAGACCACGGCGGCGTAGGCGACCATTGGTCTTATTATGGCAGTGTACAGCCAAAAGGGCGATTTTGGGTGGCATACCCCAATCAGGTGCTGCGTCCTAACGAAACTGGGTAAATATAAAGTGACTTTCGCTTTGCGTTCTCCCCGCGGAATTCAAACCCTCGAACGATGCAGTAATCTCAAACCAACGCTCACTAGACCACAGAGGCAGATATATAATGAACATACACAACGGTTTCTTACCTCAGCATCAGCCTGGGTCACCATGTTGAATAGGGTATTAACTTGTTTTGGAAAACACGGGGTGTAGTTAGTCCAACCCTGCAGGCTTGACTCGTTGACTCGGCGACCTTCCCAAAGCCCGTCTTCACCGCAACGACGGAAGGCCGAATCTGGGGAAAGACAGCTTCACTCAACTCATTGTTTTTTGGAAATAACTATGGCAATAAATCAGAATAATAATGTAATATGTGCCGTGCAGGTCGACTCTAAAACATCTCCCCGATACTGAATAGTTTTAGTAATTAGTGTAATTTCAGTGGGTAAGTTAAATAGCAGTGTATAAATAAATAATAACTAAATATCCACTGACATTCACACAATGCTATTTAGTCCCAAACTGAGTATTTAGCCTGCGATATGGGTACTGAACAACGGATAAACATACTTATATATATAGTTTTTGTTATTTTTTTATTTTTAATAATTCATTCATAATGTTTCCTAATGTGTGTTTTTCTAATTTATTTTTATGCTCAATTTATGGAATATCAAGTTGTGGTTGGAGGTGTCCGATTAGACCTTTTCAGTGAACATTTTTTTTATCAGTTTGTTTACAACAAACCGCTTGGTTATTTATAGTCCCCTAGTACTTTTTTCCGAATCATTGTAATATTCCTAAGAGTTAATATTCATACGACAAAAAAATAACTATGCTCGATTTACTTGTACTAATGTGAATATCAAATAATATATACGAGTTAATGGGGAAAATACATGCAAGTAAACAAAACTTTAACTTAAGTTTTTATTAACCGAACTGTTACTTCTAAATTAGTAGCTGATCATAAGTAGGTGATCAGTCAGGACTATAGCAACTTTTTAGTTGCAATAGGTCAACCGAACTAACAACAGGACTGCAACTAGAGGAAACCCTTGGTGGTTAACTGAATGGATCGCCATCATGCCGCAAAATACATAAAGTGTTTTGAATATCGTGGCTTATCAATTGATCGGTTGAGTTAAGATAATTCCATAAAAAATATATTTTTTTAATTATTTTCGTCCAGTTTTTACAAAGGCAAATAAGTTATTGTGGCAAAAAAAACCTTTAATATTTTTTATAAAAACAAGAACTGTACTATTATTTGAATCTATTTAAACGATTTGAACTTTTGCTTTTGATGGGGAAGAATCAATTATTTTAAAAAGATCTTATACTCGTACATCCATTTTGCTTAAAACCTCTTTATTAGTTCTTAACAAATCGCACATTTTCCACAATAACACAATTTGGATGTTTAGAGACTTAATCCTAGTCCGTATGAAGGAATTTATAGTTGTAGGTGCTAGCTTTTGCCAGTGAATGCGCTCGCGTTGAATTCAGTGTGACATAGTTCCCGTTTTGCTAGCTACGGTAACTGAATATTTCTTTGTTAGTGACAAATAGTCCCCATACCAATTCTATTCTGCAGCAAATAATCGGCTTATTTTATATATTATAAACCGTATAAATTGCAGTCTTACTTTCACATACTCGTTTACCACAGTGTTAGTGGCAATACGAAATAATTGGGTATTATCAGGTATTAATTCGTTTTTAACAACCGTCTGAGTACTTCTGTTGCAGCTTAACTTTTCACTGCGATGTGTGTTTTGAGTAATAAAATGTTTTGCTTCATTATTTGTTTAACAATCAGCAAGTTTTTGAAATTGATGATCTGTTCAGGTTCTTAAACAATGGTAATTTTATGTTTCATATTAATATGTAATTATATCTCTCGTGTCGCTACCATTGGTTAGATAATTGTCATATTAACAAAAAGGAATCGCCTAATGAATGAACCTATTGAAAACTTTGGAATTGTGAAGTGTTTTGGTTTCATCAATTCAGCAACAATCAGAAGTTGGTGTTTTTTTTATTTTAATGTTATAAGTGTACAGGACGGTCTGGACGCTCACCTGATGGTAATTGATACGCCAGACCATGACAGAGCGGCATTAAAGGAGACCATCAACAGACAGACAGTTATTATCCTCCATCAATGCCGCACTGCGCCCGTCACCCGAGACAACAGATGTTAGGTCTCTTAGACCCGGTAATTTTACTAGCTACAGTGCCCTCATCCCGAAACACAAAAGTGCATAAAACTCCTGTTTCACGGGATGATATCTGGCACTGCGGTGGTACCTACCTAGACGACTCAGTAATCATCAATCAAGTCTACCACCTAGTACGTGGTGTCAACGGATACTTTTATAATCATATTATAATTCCGGTATTTAGTAATACCATATCACAATCTTAAGCTTTTTTTTATCATCCATCAAGAATGAAGAATACACTGTCGGTGTTTGTTTGTGTAAGTGACAGTAATTTTGTTTGTATACTGTATATATTGAATATCTAGTAGTTCTATAGTGTAGTTGGTCTACTAACTTGTAGAGTGTCGGTGGCTCAATGGTGTGGACCACAGATTTCCCAATACAGGAGATGGGGCAAGCCGCGTTTAAAGTGCGACAAATGTAAGCTCAACGAGCATACACTGGCTGCCAGTTTATGTTCTGTGAGACGAGTCAAGACGCACGAATATTAGAAGAAATTACCGTTTTTTCCAAAATGCCATCCTGTGCAATCGTAACATGCCATCATCGCAATGAATCAGTAAATTTACCAAGAAATATAATTACTTTTCACAGGTAAGAACCGAAAAGAAATTGCGACACTGGGACTGCCTATAAACTTGGCGGCTTGTCCAGTCTAATTGTATATTCGGATGTCTGTGGTGTGGACTGTTGCCCACCGGAGGGCTGAGGTTCAAATCCCGCCACGTACCAATGAGTTTCAAAATTTTCGAAAAGATATATATATGTACGTTATCCGACGCTCTTACGGTGAAGGAAAACATCAAGAGGAAACCTGCGCCTGCGAAGAGATTCAAAGATTGTGCGTGAAGTCGTCCAAAACGCAGTTGGCCCGCGTGGACGACTAAAGCCTAATCACCCTATACGGGTAGGCTCTTGCCCGTTGGTGGGGACGTTTAATGAGCTGATGATTATGATGTTGGTCTACTATGTGTACTTACTTTTAGTGTCACTCAGGCGGTGAGGCGGGCACGGGCTATACGCGGTGTCTCCGGCCGGGGTGGGGCTCCAGCACAGGATAGAATCGAAAGCTGCCGGGCAATACTTCACGCCTGCAAATAAAAAATGGTATTAGAAAAATTAAATAACAATCGATTGAGGGAAAAACAATAGAAAAGTGCCCGCGGCAAAAGTCTGCCCATCGTCAATTAGGCAGAATTTTAATTTATAGTCACGTCGCTCGCTACTTGTCATAATTATATAGTAGAGTGATCGTGCTATTGATTTTGTACTCTTTCTATGAGGTCAAAATTTAAATGAATATGTTCCAAATATAATAATAAATATACGTAAGTGTCGTGGGGCTCGGTCCTTTTTTGGTTGACGTTTCTTCGTGATTGTGCATTAGGTTATTGCTCAGACAAACATGTTTCAGAGGTTTATTGTTGATTGACCTAAGATTGTGTAAGAGTCGTTCTCTAACAAATGCTGTGCGTTAAAAGGGGGTTCTAAAACTCTAACACCAAGAGGCTTAGCAAGATTATTTACTAACAGATATCAATACTCTGATTACTTTCTCGATACGAATGAAAAATTTAAAAGATCCTACCAGTCCCTTTCATAGTTCTGAATATTTTTTACAAACTTAGAAAAAAACATAAAAGAGTTACCTAAAAGCATTAATGACGTACCATTTCGTGACCATTCAGTTTTCTGGAACACGTTTGCCAAATATTAATTGTTTGAGTGGTGTGAAAATATTCCATGTGTACATTTGCTTTTGCGTTGCAATACCGTAATTCGTCCAAATGGACCCGAGTGTTTTCAACTAATTGGCGTTATTTGATTTCATTCAATTTGGTGCAGAATGGTGGATACGATAAATGTAATCAGGATTAAAGGTGACATGTGATATTACCGCGAATCGACACACCCTTCAGGTTTACGAGTGTAACATGTATGTGGTACAAATCACTACATTGTATAAAACAAAGTAGCTTTTTTTGTCCCCATGCCCTGTCTCTATGTGCGCTTTAATCTTTAAAACTACATAACGGATTTTGATGTTTTTTTTAAAAGAATGAGTATTTCAAGAGGAAGGTTTATATGAAAAGCGTTTAATGGACGTTATTATTCATATAAACTTTATAGTGGAGAAATAATACCGTTTTTGCGGTTTCCAATGTGATGTCGTGAATATATATTTTTTTCCTTTATAATTGCAAACGCAGGCTGAGCCCTACAAGATTTATCAATTTTTTGTAAATACATACATATTATACATAGACAACACCCAGACCTCTACAAACAGGTAAGGGTAAGTAGGCTCTTTTCTAAATCGCTACCGCTTTTGACTGCAGATAGCTTAGTTAGGTTGTACCTACGTCTAATGATAAAATGTATATTTTGTATTATTTTCCTTCCACGTTTTTTGACAAAATTTGCCGAGGATCCCTTTCCGCTTTGGTGACGCGCAAAGAGCTCGTTGTGTGTATAAATTAGGCAGCGCTCGCCACATTCCTGGTGAAGCTACAAAACCTATTTGCGCCCTAAAGCAGAACTTGGTAAGAAAAGAGATGCTTGCGACCTAAATGGTAAGTAGTATAAATTTCTATCGTTATCTATTCTGAAAGCTGTTTATAGTGTATTGTAATAGTGGTAATATTGCATTCCGCTTTAACTTCGTTTTTTTTTGTTATAAGTAAACATGTATACCTAGTAACATAGGCGTATGCCTTCTAATTCATTCGCTTGTTAGTAAGTGACACGTTTGTCTATAACAGGAGTTGAATCGAAGGAGGGCAATCACTGTAGTAATCGATGTTCGAGTCCTACTCTTAGGTTCTTAGCGTAAATTTTTAAGTGCTCGCTTGCCCGCTGAAGCTGTTAAAGCCAAGGCCGACAGTCAACACCAATGTGCCACCTACGCTCTACATCATCATGTGTATTTTGTTTTAATGAAACGGGCTTGCTTTTTGTCTGCTCATTTTAAAATCCTCCGGCACGGAACAAACCAATATCGTCATCAAGAGTGGCCACTGATGCGGCGGTGACCTGTTTGCAATGACAGGCTCCTCCCTTTAGTGCGACTGTGCAAACTTAATATCGAAAGTTCATTAGTGGGGCTGGTGAGTATATAAGGTATGTTGGCATGTATATAAAAAACCAATAATGTTCGTAATGCAATATAGTGTCCTGTCTCATTTACATATTGGATTTAAACTCATATTTACCACTAACATTCACACAGCGCCATCTAGCCCCAATAAAAAGTGAAACTTGTATTATGGTTATCTAAAATATACATTTTATTGGTAAATACATATATATTATACACAGAAAAATTCAGCCCAATACAAACAGACATGTTCATGCACATTTATCTACCATTACACCAAATGTGTAATAAGTAAGTTCTTTGTCGTTCATATACTCAAACCCATTTTGTAGGATTTCTGTTATTAATTTTAAGGTAATGATGACGAGATATTGTAGATGCGAAAATCGGTGGACAGGAATATGTGGCGCGAAATGGGGGAGACCTATGTCTAGCATTAGACTGCAAATGGTGAAAAAATGATTAAGATTTGCCATTTTCCCAATGTTATGAATTATTGAAATACTTAAGAGATATTTTTGTTGATCTTACACTTTCTAATATCTTGAAAAGGAACCACAAAATGGGATCAGATTTGACATATTCACATCATTCGCCACTTCAAACAGAGAACGTTTTTAAATCGGCTTTTGGTGTGATTTACACAGTAATAATTGTATGAATAATAATAAAATAATTAAGGGTATGTGAAATAGTATATATAATTTAAAAAACGGCATTAAGTTATAAATGTCTTCAATTAATAAATGCCTTATCAAATTAAACATTAAAGCTATCAAACTAATTAACTATACAAAATTAAGGTTATTTATAAAATTAAATAATTAAATAAGTTATTATTGTAAAGACATTTCAAAACCTGTCGTTGTGACTTTACAAAGTATTTTTTTCTTTTGGCTTCCATGTTAGAAAGTAATCTCTGTACTGGGGAATTACAATCGGCACCTGTCCAGGCAAGCCGCAGTTAGTCATCAGCTCTTGTATTTTCTCAAAATCCAGGTTTTTCAGCTCACACAAGTCCGATAGGAACTCAAACCACTCGTCGAAACTCAATTCCGATTTACTGAAATGTTTGACAATGGTGTTACTGCCCTGCATATTGACTTAGAGTTAGGGCTGTTAGCAAAATATTGATCAAAAATATTTTGCTAATTTGGTGAACATAATAACAATTTTTTCTTCAAAGTCTGAGGCGTGTATGTATGGTCTAAACTGCACAGTGGTCTATGTGTAACATGTTACTGTAAACATGATAACAACACAGACAACAAGGACTACATTTTCGGTGGGGAGGTCTTAAGTCTTACATTGTACGAAAATTAGATAACGAAAGAGATAACAATCAGAAAATACCATAAAAGATGTCATATCTATCGTCCGAATAGTATTTGCGATAATCTAAAACTATGCAGTGACAACCCTAAGTATAGGCTGATAACATTTGCAATTTCACATTTGCCATTTCACATGTGCGACGGTGGGATCACGAGGATTGCACGCCCATAGCAACGAGACTGCATTTTAAACATGTTACTATTCGTAATTGGCATACCCGGTACAATTAAAACGTTCCCAGAATTCAATCATGCATTCATTGATATTGATCCGTAACAGGGAGCCTAAAATGGTGCAGACACGTTTCGATTTAGTATACAGTTTTTCAATTAAGACCTATCGTGGTATCTGTATTATACGTAGTACTTGATTTATTCATTTATGGTTTTACCGAATGTTAGGAACATATTTACTGATTTATTATAGTATGTTTTGAACTTAATTTTTGGGATGGATACCGCATTTCAACTTAAGCCCTACTTGATGTGTGTTATTCATGTTTAAACTTTTCCGGACAGCCTTTTTGAGGTGAACAATGAAATTATTAAAATGATATTAAATTATATTTAGTCATTTGTTAATTAAATTAAAACTTCAATGAAAAAAAAGGATTTTCTTTGATCAATTTAATTATAAATGAGAGTATATGTAAATTTTTATTACCTGTTTAAATTGTATGATTACTTGAGCAATTGGTTACATTCATATGAATACACGAAATTCTTTAATCTTAGAGATGTAACAAAAAAAAACTAGCGCATGCTATCACCGAAAAAAAATTCTTCATTAATTCAGTCACTAAAAAGTGTCGTCAACGTCATCCACTCACGTCATTCGCATTACTTTTTTAATCGTTCACGACATTCGCGCGATTCATTCCGAATGCCTGTCACTTGTCTAGGTTCCTGGTTAATTCGCGCAACAGATTATCGGAAAAACTTCAGCCTATCATATGCTCATCAATTTCGTTTAATTAACTATGCGAAGGGTCCGTCAGACGAGAAAATATTCAGGCTGTCATTGCATCACGATCTGGGAGACTGACCGACACTATTTCCATGATCTACTTTGGTACATATTCTTTACACAGCATTCGTTAAATTATAGTTTTACCTCATCATTTTGACATAACATAATATTTTTAACTATATATAAACGTACTATAAATTACTTAAAAATTCTTGTGAACAATCCTTGGATTTCTTTATAGAGTGCTACTATTTAAAAAAAAAATTAAATGTTAGTTTAAAATTACCCTATTTAAGTTTTTAATGTATCAATTAATTTAATGGTAGAGTATGTTTTAATGATAAATACTAAATAATAAGTGTTTAGAATTGAAATTATGGTGATATTGATAATAACATTATCATGTTTATAATCCAAAACGTGGTTGTTTTAGGCTGAGTCACGTTGGCACGATAGTAGTTTCTAATTGATTTTCATACATTCTGGTGAACTAATCATTGTATACGCAAACAACTGCAACCACACGGATTCCGTATTCACGAATGCTCGTGGCCCACCCATATATGTTTACAGGGATTCTCCTATCACTCAACAAACTCATCAAATTTGGTTTGTATATTGCTTCTACGGTATAAATAGAGCAACGCAATAGTCATGCCAGTTCAAATTCGCATTTCCAGTTGGTATTTTCTATCCTAATAAAACAGATTTGAACCAGACGTGAACCTGAATTTGTTGAAAAGTATTCCTGTATCTGTCATAGTTATTTTTCTATCGTCCAATAACTTTGCCTGCCTCATCCAGTAATCGGAACGATATAATGTTATTGTTTGACCGCTCCTTTTATTGTCCATTAGTTTTGAGAACTCGAGGAACTGACCGTCTAAGGTCGCAGCTTCTTCGTCAGCCATTGATTGGTTCAGGGCCTACAAATAAGGATGACAATTTCAATGGATGATGTGTTTTTTTTAACTTCTGGTGCTGTAATACCAAACTAACTTTAGTGCTGGTTCTCTTTCTTCACCCGAATTAAGTTTTCAGTACATAGAGCATTTCCTTTTTTGCTGTATTTCTTGGTTATCTGTGTTCCTTATTCAGTCTATACCAGCGACCTCACGCAAGATGTCGGTTCATCGTTTCTTAGTCCCATTTACGCTGGCTAAGATGCGATCTCAACAACTACTTAATTAATACTAATTACCACCAATCCTATAAGCGTATTAATTAAGATTAGAAATTTCTTCAAACTCAATATCTTTCAAAGCATTCTTTTATATATACTTTTGAATCGTCAATTGTTAAAATCATATTTATTTATGACTCTACCGCCTGTCCGGTTATGAATTAAGATATTTCAAAAAATGTACCTTTAAATGCCTTAAAAGCCCATCGGTAATATTGTTTCATACCGAAAATCGGTCTTACGGCTTTCAACACGGTTTTGTGTAATGGCCGCCGTATGGTAGCCGGATTAACGTGCCGTACGTAGTATGGAATCATGTATTGTTCGTTAAATCCATAAAAGCACGCCTAGGTATAGCAAAATCCGGTAGAGCCGGAGCCGACGATGAATATAAAAAATAAACGTACCTTTTCTATTTTCTGTATGAATATTTATTATTTTACTACAGTTAATTTTTTCCTATGTTTCAGTTCATAACTAATCGGTTAAGAGTAAGTTTTGAACAATTACTTTGTTTATTTATAGTGTGACAGTTTTGTGTATTCAGACAGTATAGACAAAAAAGGCTCGTTTGGTTTCCTTGGCAACGAATACGTTTCGTTCCATACAGTGGTGTGATAATTTGGACTTTTGGTTTTAACATGTGTAATTAATAACGTGTATAGGTACATTTTTTTATTTAAAAAAAATACGCCTGCTCTTTGTTTTCACTTAATTTACGGAATAATTGAGAATATTTAACTAAACACTAAGCTTCGTTAATATTAGTCCAAAAATAAATTTCGATATATCAAAATATCTTAAACCTAAATGGTGGTGTTCATAAAAAATCCGAGAAATTTAGCAAAAGGTGGCATATACACACAATTAATAGTAATCTAGATTGTTCTTTGTCTCAAAATAATATACATAGAAAATTATATATTGTCGTCGTTATTTCCGCAAGAATACATTAAGGCAGAGCTGTTGTTACGGTACAAAACATAAGTATAGCATTTTACCAAAAACTTCCGTAGTCACGTTGACGGGTCAGGCGTAGCCGCCTGTTGCAATTGTTTGCTCAGTTTGGCGGACGACAAAGGGATTGAAATGAGTGTTCCCTTAGTCAACTGTTACGAAACCTACAGCTATTACAGTCAACTTCTCGATACAGTGTTACAATAATATTACTTCGTATTTTTTGGTACAAAAATGCTGACGTATCAATATAACAATACTGTTTTAAGAGATTGTGGTTACCTCCAGGTCCCCTTCAAGTTACGCTAGTTATCTTTTAACGACACACATACGAATAGGAAAATTGTTAATAATTTACCTACATATATTTTTTTAATTGAAATTACAATACAATGTAGTGTATGAAAACAATATGTTTTGAATAATTTCAATGTGAACGAATTCTTCACAGATATAACGGCTTAAGTCTCGGGTTTATGTTAAGATTTCAATTTTTCACCCTAATTGATAAAAGAAATTTATTAAAATTAGAAAATGGCCGAGTTTTTTTGTTGTATTATTTTTAGTTATAGATGTACTATCAGTGAAACTAGTAGTTACTTAATTAATGTTACATTCCACGGGTTAATTTTTTTTAATGATTTTTAACTTAGAGTTTGATTACCTAACTGCACTTTATTCGCTACATACTACTACAACTTCAGTCTACATTGAGCACAAATAATACATGTACGCGGTTATTTTGAGATGAATAAGTTGCGACGCCATTATTATTTTACAGACCTTGCGTAAAAACCGTTTGAAGTGTTTCCGTGCCTCGTCCGCGTTTTTCCTTTAACGAAGATTGGAGTGGCACTCTGTTAGCCCACTGCCCTAGTGCCCAGTGGTGGGTAGGTCGCACTTGTTGGTATGCATTTCTATTCATTTAGAACATATTTTATTTGATAACAGTAGAGCTGTTATCAAAGTAAAATATGTCTCTCAAACGGATCTCGCAGATCGATTTTAATTGGTACGCGTCGTTTGATTTTATACAATTTTTTTCCGCTTAAATTTCCTCTAGTTAATATAAACTAATGTTATTTACTTTAATTTTCATTTAAATCATTTGAAAATCCCCTCACAACCAAGCAAACCTTGGTGGTTTTTTGTACGGGATTTTATATATGAATATTGTAACAATTTTTTAAGGTAATTTTAAATAAATAAATAAAAATTGTATATCTTGCAAAAATTGCAATATTTTGTAGTTGCAACTCTATTCTCTTAGACTGGTATTAATTGTTTTTGCGCTCTTTTAAGTAATTTAATTAATTAGTTCTTCTTAGATAAAATATGTTTTTCTCGATTCATATGAACTAAAAGAGACTCTTTTGTGATAATGTTAAATGTCATAAACAAAACATAATAGACAACAACATTTGGCAATTATTATTATTATACCGTAGTAATAACTTGCTCAGTGGCAATTATTTCCATCCCATTTTACAATAGTACACAGCTTAGAGAATAAGCACTACATGTTATAGCTAAGACGAAGGATATTGATTCTTATCAGAATACTTTGTAAGTTTTCTATGTTACTAACTATTCAATTTGTTGAAATAAGCTAAAGTGAAAGTATGGGTAAGTGAGAATGCCTAAGACCGGATGGCCAGCTTAGTGTAGACTAAGCAGGCTCGTGCCTACCACGCATATCGAGTAGATTTGGGCTAGACCGAATAATTTGAATCGATGGAAACCGCTGGTTGCGAGAAATTTCCAGCCAGATTTAAATAATTATTATAGAATTATAAATGGAATAATAATGTTGGTGATGGTTAGAATATAAAAAAAAACTTTCGTGTCAATATTATTAAGTATTAGCAAAAGACACCTGTTAAAACTGTAGCAATATCTAAGTCCATCAAAGAGAAAAAAGGTGAGACGGTAACATACATTTACTAGACGTATTCACAAGTGGGTTTCAATAGACGTCTTATAGCCTCATTAGCGATCATTTCACGCCTACAAAAGCACTAAAGATATTTTTAGGAAATCTGAAACATGTCAACATTTGGCGATAGAATTTTCCATCAGTTATTCATTTATAAATTGCTGTGCTCGCGTCTTTTTGCGCGTGGAATCACTAAGATCTTGGCTTTTGTGGTATAAGTAGATACTTATTCATACAGAATAACGTTTTCGTAAGTGATTTTTAATAAAGCCTTGATCATATGTTATGTTCTATACTTAACAATATTTTAGCGATTTTAATCATAGTTTTATAAAAGATTAGGCTATTGATTGAACTTCAGCTTTTAAAAAGTTGGTTTTGTGTGCTGTATTTCAAATAACGTGTACCTAGCAATGATATTCTGTATACATAAAGGTAGATACGCCATCCGTGCCTCAAAAACGAACCGCCGAAGAGAGTACAGTTTGTACTCTTTTGTTTAGATAAATGTGTTCGAAATTCGAAATATGTGTATGTGTGCTGTCACTGCATTCGGAACACTTTTTTCGATTGTTTTGTGAGCATATCACGAATCCATACTTTCTTACATCATTGGTACCTAGTAATTAGTTTTATAAAGAATGAAAAAAATCAAATCATCATCATAAAGGAGTTTATATGATACTATTAAATGCCTAGAATAGTGATCAAAAGCTGGTGGTAAAGATTTAAGATCTAAAATATAACGCGCATATGTACCTACTATCCTGGAGTTTTTAACTTTCTTCAATACAGAATAGATTGCAATACGAAGTTGAAAAGATCTATTTGCATAGCGGCTCCACAAGATCCAGTAGTAGGAATATTAAAGTGCTTTAAACTCAGGGTAAGTGCATAAGTTTTCTTGATATGCCGACCGCACAAGTAGCTAAAAGGCAAAATTTATTACAAATTCGTTGATTATCTAAGAAGTATAGTTACAAAAAAGGGGTGATCTTTATGGAATTCACACGATTTTGTTTTGGTGCTTTAAGGCTTCGTTTATTAATTGGGAAGCAAAGAAGTGGCCGTCTCACTTTCTTCAACCTATTGCAGTCCACGATTAGACATATGTCTCCCCCATTCTGTGCCAAATAATCGAGTCCTCTGTTTTTTTCATCCCACGTCTACCACCTTTCACAAGTCGCCGGTCCATCGGGCCGAAGCGCCCTACGCTAAATACATTTCTACGCGATGCAATTAGCAAGGACTACCATGCTCTGAAACAACAGATTGTTGTACGTAGCATGAGGGGACTCGAGATAATATTTTCGTTTAGGTACCCAACTGAAGACCTACTGCGGTAATCACCTGAAGATCGCGCTAGCCGCTATGCAATCGAGTCCTCGATCTATTAAGTCACAAATGACTTTATTCATATGCGTATTTTAACCACAACCAGCAAAGTTGTTGCAGGGATTTTTGGCAAGTCACCATCAACTCGCTTTTAGCTTCGGTCCCATGAAAAAAGTTTGATATAAAAGTTATGACTGTTATGAGGTACTAATAATTGACAAGACAGTTTGAAACGCACTTTAAATATCTGGTTGCGTACTTTCTGTAGGTATAGAGTCGATGCTACAACGAATCGATAGCTGCCCTTCCTACTTGAAACACACTTTTGTTTGTCAGCGATTTCAGTTTAAAATACATAATCTGACCTATATTACAAGTAAGACATTTATATTTTACTCTTCTACTTATAAGGTTCTTAAGTCATAATTGATATATTTGTTTCCGTTGCTAGTTTATATATGGGTACTTAAGTAAAGCTTTAGAAGCAAATGTATTTCTATGTTTTCTGTAACTGCAAATAGGTTTCCATTCTTTATGATTAAATACACATTATTCAGTAACAATATAATTCAAAAGAAGTCCTTAAATAGTGTGAAACGCATCGTCAACGATGACCAATTGCATATGGCGTGACGGACAGTAAGCGCATTTGCTCAATATCACTATTACAATCTAAAACGGCCTTCCCCAAATATTTTCAAGCCAACTGTTCTCAGGGTGTAAACACCCAGCCCTATGACCTAGCTGTTGTTTCATCTGTTAGAACACCAGGTAAGACTTACTCTACATTTCTCTTTCGATTCGCGACTATTGGAGAACATTTCTGAGAGATCTGCTTTTCGCACTATGTGCTCTACCGAATGCCATATATTATTGGAATTATGGTAGCTTGTTGGTGATACTTTTTAGAATATACATATACTTTTTGGCACTACGCCCCTTTTTAAAATTTTGCCCACTCTTTGTCACTTGTTGACCATATCAGCATTAAAACGGCTTCAGACTTCATGTCAAAAATCATCAAAACTTCTTATAGAAATGATTCATTCGCAAAATTCAAGGATTTCAAACTTCTTGGATAAGTTATATTGAACTTTTAACTAATCAGCGATCCCTTATTGTGTGTTGTATTAACTCAATAACTGTGAAGGAATATACACGTCGTCTACTGATTCCTGAGTAGCAACTTAATGAATTGTGTCAAGGCTGCGGACGATCGGGCCGCCTGAAGGGTCTATGAGCACTTTACTTCGACTTTACCATCAACCTGGCGTCTCACGAGCTTGAATATCATTAGTTTTTTATTTAAGTATAAGTAACTCGTTATTTTGTAACGATGTAATTGTAAACTTTTATTTTTTATTTCTTTCGCCTCGTTTGCATTGTTTTAATGTGGAAATATGAATATTCCTTAGCTAACTCTATTTTTTATATTTGGCGTTACTTGATTATTCATGGGTAATAGAGTTCAGGAGGGTGATGGGGCGTACTTCTCAGGGATGAATTACGATATACTGTCTACTCACAAAAACATGACTGTAAGCAATGGTAGAGCGAAACCTACTGTCACAGGACTTAATGGTCGTACTAGGCTGGTTCCTAACACTAAATACGGAAATCTTGTGATAGAATGAAACTTTTTTTATTCAATTTGATTGAACTCGCGTAATCGGCAACTTTAGTCGGTTGAGAAGATATGTATGATGCAGTACTGATGATCGTTGATACTGGCGAGTTCTGAAGAGAATTGGGTGGAATATAGAGGAGGCCTTTGTCCAGTACTAGACTCTTAAAATTTGTGTTAATATATTTTTTTCAATTTCAAGCTGATAAATGGATGACGAACCAGCGACTCTTGAAAGCCAATTCTTCGAGTTTGCCAAACTGATGGACAACAAGAGAGACGGCACGACCATAACCTTATACCGATCGGACTTTTGGATGCGCCAGAGTAAGGTGTTGGATGACAGAAAGGTCACCATGACTGACACGGGAGTTTTGTGGTGGAAGTTTTGGTAGGTTAGGTTAGGTTAGGTAGTGACATATTTTATTTTCCTCTCCCTTTTGACAACGGACTTGTAGCTTCTTTGGATTTAAGAGTGTCGATGGAGATATCACTTACCATCAAGATAATTATTTACACGTTTACCTATTCATAAAATATAAGAAAATACTAATCAACTTACTAATTTGATTGCAGCAAAACTGAATTGAACTATAATGAATGGTATGAGTTCCTCACGGACCTGGTGGTCCTCAAAGACCTCGACCAGGAGACGATCGATAACGCGATGACCAACTGTGGGATTCCCGGAACATCGCCAGTATCTATACCACAGTATCGGGACTTCTTTGATACGTATCAACCGAAGGAAAAGCTTTGTATTTGAAAAATTATAGTAGCTTAGTGGCGTGCAATCTGCAATTAAGGTATGCATATCCTATGTTTCTCGACAACCCGGAGAGTCATCATATTAAAATATGAATAAGAAGGATTTATGAATGTCCTAAAATATTTTAAAGGAGAGCCGAAAGGTTATCTTAAAAGTACTGATTTGACAAAAAGGTAATTGTATTATTTAAAATATTTAAGAACATGGTGAGGTGAAGTAGGTTTATTTATTTTTTAATTACTTTAAGATAGTATCAGTCATTTTGCTTTGCTTTTTACTCTTATAGTCTCTGCGCACGCCACTGATTACCTTATTTTAAGCAAAACTATTAATTAACATATGGAATATTATAAAAAGTATTGGAAACAAGTATTTTGCTTATTTTTATGTTATTTCTTTATTTGGGTCTTACGATATAAGTTTTTCTCATTATATATTAATTTGTTGAAAAGTAGACTGTTTATTACATACTTATTTGAGTGTAAAAATAATTGTATGTTTTTGATAGGTGAGCAGTTAAGTTTGTCAATAATCAATTCATTGAATATAATTCGAGATAACGATGTCTAATTATTTGCATTTTGTGAGGTCATTTCCAACTTTTAATATGATTTCCTTGAATAAAAGTGTATCTTTATTAATTTCGATTCTGTATATTATTAATGTTCAGTGTATGAATTGTTTAAATTTAATGAATAGGTTTCAGTTGCTAATGTCTTTTCCAATAATACACGTATTCATTTATTAAAAATGCGTTTGAATAAAATAAACTTATTTTGATTTACTTTAAATACTGTTGAAAATTCCAAAAATCTTACATTAAATAATATGTATTCACGGATTTTTTCTTGTCTTTTTCTCTTATAGGAATTGATTTTTAAATAAAGTTAGTACTCAGAAACACGTTGATTTCAGTTACTCATGAGTATGGATTGGCAGAATTATATTGAAGATGCATACTAATTCACGGTAAACCTGTTGTATTTATTTTATATATTGACTATATATTACTAACTTAAAGCATTCATGCCTGAAACTTGATGTGAACTATCGATTTATACCACTGAATATTTGTGTAAATGCACTATCGTGTTTTAAACTACGAGTTCCGTTGTTTATCAAATATTCGGCGTAGTAATAAAGCTGCCTGTTTGCATTTTTTTGGCTTTGATATGCTCGCGTTTGATTGAACGATGCGCTTAAAGGTGTAATTACGATCCCATATCGATTCTTTGGTCTTGTAATCAATCTTTGACTTTGGTACAGTAACTTCGTAAATCAATAGAGACCAATGCTTAATCTAAGAGATACCCACAGAGTCTTTACACCATGGTATTTAATTCTGCTAATAAAATTGGCATCACATCACGAGAGTTCCTTAAACTCATTAATATCTCTTAAAGATGATCGGGATTGCTAAAGATCAACATCATCGAAAATTTCCTAAAATAGATACCCGAGCGACCGATACGACCGATGCGACCTAGCGTCCTATAGAGTAGAGCATTTTCTCAAATAAGAGCATGGTGTTGCAAATGTTTTCAGGTGCTGCTGTAACACTTACCTTCAGGCAAGCCGTGTGCATTTTTGTCTAAATAAAAAACAACACACTATACACATATATACAATATTAATACAAACAAATATGCCTTAATCATAAGAATGATTTGATGGTATATGAAAGATGAAAGGCATGGAAAACTTAAAAAAGAACTTCAAGGTGCTTTATGATGAAATAAGGTGTTGAAGAAAAAGTAGTTGACGATTTGTACAACTTAATAAGTCTATATTTCTAGCTAATTCAACCAAGTGCTCAGAAATCCATCATAACTTTTTCTTGTTTCCAATAGCCCCGTGAAGGTAGTTCCGAGGCGGAACTAGTGAGATTTTTCCCAACAGTTCCGCGAAACGAAGCATGACCATGTTACAAAGATGATTATTATTAATGTATTTTAAGCTTTTCACTATATGACTTTTATCGAGTGTACTTGAAAAAGTATGCAAAACTTAGTCATTAAGTTTTACTTGAGGGAAACCATAAATGGTAAGCGAATGTCCCAGTTTCTCTGAGTTGGTGAATGAATGATGAATGAAGTTGGTGAAGAAGCGAATGATTTGTGAAATGATTGAAAGGCGTGAATGGATATGATCTCAGCCTGCCACAGCTGGAATATTCAGACTACTGTCATAAAAATTCCACGCTTCACTTTTTTGGCTATAGGCTATTATTACTTTAAACTGGGATATATTCAAATATCCTTTACTAGTGTTCTAAAAGAAGACAATAGCAACATTACAGTTTATAGGTTTTTTGCTGAATAATTGTTGAAGACATAAAACTCGATGATTTAATATGAGTGATGAGTGAGTGATATTTGATGAAATTGAAATAGTGATGGATGATTTTATGAGTAAGCCCTGTATCTACAACATGATGTGTAGAAGAGACAGGTAACTTACCGGGTATTTCTTTGAAGTCTACATATTTTTCGAGGCATTGCTGCCATGAGGCCACCTTGCTTGATGGAGACACCGTGGTCGAGGCCCGAGACCGGGAAAGCACGAACCCCTAAAATAGGAATAATTGGTAAAAATATTTGGAAACAAGTAATACGTCTGACTGATTGGATCATTATCGTTCAGTCACGTTATATTCGGAACGATATGGTACGCGAGAAAGGAAAGATGTGTAAGAAGATATCGCTCGCGTAGTTTGACGTGTCACTTTTACCTAAATTACTGCGGCGCTGAAATATAATCGGTTTCTTATGTGCTTCTTTCGGAGTCGTTATTTAGTTGTATGTGAAAGTACAATTTTATGAAAAGATTACATTTAAATTGAAATTATTCGAAATTATTTATGCAAGTTCTATGGTTTTGTTACTTTGCTTTAAAAAATTTAGACTTATGTAAAGGTTTATACTACACGAACGATCAACTATGACTCTGAGAACAGCTACCAATTTTTGTGCTGATACAGCATTTACATTTTGTAAAGTATTAAATTAAATAATATTTAACCTACATTGGTATTTGTCTCTTTTTATGTGTTTCATGTCTTTTGATGTACTCGTATCATGGATATTTCAGTTATCTGATTTATTTTCCATTTAAACTTGAAAAACCGAGCAAATTAAGTCATTTACTTGTTATATATCCTATCCTATAACGCTTTATTTTGCAATATGAACGTTAAAACAGTTAAAACATAGTGCAACAGATTATGTGTATACTTTCAGTACGAGAGAATACTTGTAATATAAGAATGGCTTTTACATCTAAGACCGCATTACCCCGTCCATTAGTCATGATTGGGGTCAAGAATGAAACCATTATGCATAATCGCAATAAGTAAGTAGTAAAGGCTACTTAAGTTTGAAGCATATCGCTTCAAACTTCTAACGTTATATGTATGTATTTAAATAAAATAATAATATCAAATTTTAACAGCGGCCGCCCGCGTCTTCTGCTTTTTTAGACACATTATAATTAGTACTCCAAATTATTCATTGAACGTTACCATTTCAAAAATAAAATTTTATTGCCTAATTCAATAACATAGGACTTCCATGCTCAATACAAATCCTGATTTAGCTTCAAACGAATATTTTTTGAAACATATTTTACAGATTCATGACTTTCAATGAAGAATATTCGCACTGAATTTGATTAGAATAAATACAGCAAAGTTTCATCTTTACATTGCACCCTTATAACTTTTGCTATTCGAATGTGACCTCTATCTATTAAGAATTCCTAAGGCTAGCTGATCACGAGTCCGTTAATATATAATTTTGAAATGCGGCAATCGATAGAATATGTTTAACCGATCCCACATGCACACAACGTCATCCTATTTTAGTAACGGGATTTATATGTTTGCCGTGCGTGTTACAGACATGCGAGGCTTTGAGTTGATGAGTCCAGTTCATACTTGTAAATCAATAACAGATAATCTGTCAATAGGTAATGGTATTATGTTGTTGTTACTACGTTTACGAATGACGTAATTACATTCTGAATTTTCCTTGTGTCATATTCCCTAAAATGCGAAATTGAGACGCTGTATATATTATTTTTTATGAAAAATCATAGCAATTAAACGGACAGTAAGTAAATAGCGACAGCCTATAAATTAGTCATGATATAGAAAAACATTCATATTTTGTGACAATTTAAACGAAAATAGTCACTGTTTCTCTCTTCCTTCAAAACCTTAACAAGGTATATATTTATTATGTAACGGTACAGAGAGAGACACTCTGGGGTTGACTTCTAGTTTTTGCTTTGCTATTATACCTTGACTATCTTTGTAATGGTCTTTTTCAGAAACGTTAAAATCAAAATCGTAGTTCTGTATATAAATGGTCAAAAAGAACTCGTAAATGATATTTTTGCGGCAAATGCCTGCCAAGATGGAACAAATTTCTCAAAATCTCTGCTTTTACCTCCTCCTGCGTGAAAAGCCTATGCCCTGATGATACAAAGTATCGCTTCTATCATATCTTTACTTGAAACTCCTTAATCGGATAAACAATCGGCTTTAATTAATAACATTTAGGTTAGTTTTACCAAGGACTTGTACAACAACAATTTCGTGTACCTATTTGACTACCCGTATAGGGTGATTAGGCCTTAGTCGTCCACGCGGGCCCAGTGCGGATTGGACGACATCACACACAACCTTCGAATCTCTTCGCAGGCGTGCATGAAGGTTTCCTCACGATGTTTTCCTTCACCGTAAGAGTGTCGGATAACGTACATATATTGTTCGAAAATTCGAAAATACATTGGTACGTGTCGGGATTTGAACCTCAACCCTCCCGGTAGGAAGGCGACAGTCCGCACCACTGAGCCACCGACGCTCTATATTTGACTACAATCGCTTTTAATTCGCCGATTCATTGTCAAACGAGATGGAAGGAGCGAGGAAACCTTTGAAGGAATATGATCATTTAGTTCGGATGCTATTATGAAACTCGCTTATTGTTTCAGTTAATGTATAAAAATGAAAATTATAACGACTTTGAAATTGGTCTGCGAGTTACATCGGCATGCGATAATTTATTTATGAGCCAGAATTTGAATTGATCACGATCATTCCAATGATATTCTGTATATATATAAGTAGATACACCACCCGTGCCTTAAAAGCGAACCGCCAATGAGTATACAGTTGTATGCTCTTTGTTTAGGTAAATGTACGCTCATTTGAAATATGTGTGTGTGTGCTGTCGCTGCATTTGGAACACTTTTTGCAGTTGTATTGTAAACATATTACGAATCTATACTTTTTACATCATTGGATCATTATGTGAGATTTGATAAAGTCAAATCATCAAAGATTACACTTTACGCCCAAAAATAAAATTTCAAAAAATCATCACAGCCTATAAAATTTTGGTCGAATTAGCTTGCTTTTAAGATATACTGCGCCAAAAATTTCTTACATCCGTCTTATATTTTCTAGTACTAAGCTTGCTTTAATAGTAGTTTATACGTATACTAGAGACATGCGTAGACCGTTTCGAACATTTGATGATAGTAAATCACGTGGAGTTTCGTTTTTATATCTGAAATAACGTCGTTTATTACAAGAAGCTGTCAAAGTGTGCATACGGCAGTTAGTAACACTGAGATTTATGACAGCTATTACTATACATAACCGAAATAAACAGTAACTAACTGATATGGGGGATCCCATATATATATATATATATATATATAAATATAATATTTTATTTGATATAACATCGTCTATACATGTATATCATTGTGTTCCAGTCTCACCTTGTATCATATTTGTTATATTGTTCCTTTTTTATTTTTTCAAATTGTCGTATTAATAATTTTGTTTTAAATCCGTCCACTCAAGAGGTTTTGCCAGAATAATAGTGTTGGTGCTTCGTAGCGCTGATACTGAGGCGGAACCTTTTGACCGTAAGTATATGTTAACATTTTCGATTTTTTTTGTTATTTTCAAATCACTTGTAACTTTCTCTATTTTTATTCAACTGTTTTATGGTGCAACTGTCACTCATACACTTCTGTATCTGTGCTTATTCTTATGTACGGTCAATCCATGGTTTTTCTTTCTTTCAAGAAACTCAGTAATGTCTTTATAATCAAATAAGTGCATTATTAAATTACATTGATCCAGGTCGATACTAAATATCTAGATGCAGATGATATTAAGTTTTAGAGAGATCTAAGTTTTATCGAAAAATTTAAGTGAATCATGTATTTTCATAAGCTTATAATACCTGGATGCACGAGCAGGTGGTCTTGAACAAAAAAAGAGTATGAAGTTTCACCCCATTAATTGCAATGTGACTATTTTGGTTATATAAACAAGCGAAATTCCGAGGCAGTCGTGGAAAAATTTAGAGGGCGTCCTAACGAAGCTCTTGAAAAACTTTTTATTACGGCGCCGAAACGTTGCGTGATCTTGTTTTATTGACTTCTAAGTGCTTACATCTGCTTGAAACTACTTTAGATTTTTAAATAAATTACCTATGTTAAGAGAAATAGTGAACTTAAGACAATGTGCCCGAAGAAATACCCCCCAAAAACTAACATTAAAAAATGTATTTTTTATGGTTTTAATAATAGCCATGAAAGCTTTATTTAACGAATAGTGTCAGCGTTGTTGCAAAGAAGCTTTAAGTTATTAATTTTACAATTCCAACATATACTTATATGGCAGCTTTCTGCAATTTTATAATTATTTATCAATGCTCATTTATTTTAAGGATTTGAAACTAAAGTTGAGATGTTAAATTTATTCTATTATGTGGTAAATTTAGTTTGGATGTAAGCTAATTGACGCATATATACAATAATAGAGATGCAATGTTTGAACCACAGACATCCGAATATACAATGAGACTGGACAAGCCGCCAAGTTTATAGGCAGTCCTAGTGTCGCAATTTCTTTTCGGTTCTTACCTGTGAAAAGTTATTATATTTCTTGGTAAATTTACTGATTTATGCGATGATGGCATGTTACAATTGCACAGGATGGCATTTTGGGAAAAAACGGTAATTTCTTCTAATATTCGTGCGTCTTGACTCGTCTCACAGAGCGTAAACTGGCAGCCAGTGTATGCTCGTTGAGATTACATTTGTCGCACTTAAAAACGCGGCTTGCCCCATCTCCTGTATTGGGAAATCTGTGGTTTGAACCTTATTACTTATTTAGTTAATGTAAGACAACAATGGCAGCTTTATTATAATATAATAAAGCTGCCATTGTTAATTACATAACGTACGTGAAGAAAAAACATTGTTATTAAATTTTATTTTTAAACAAACTATCATAATGAGCCGAAGGGCAATTGAAAACCAGCAGTCTTTATTGTATTTACCTAGATGATAGTGTAATTAAATAAATGATATTATCAGCTCGTGTCACATCGCTGCATTATCTAATTCACTTATGGAGCCGCGTATCGCATGATCCGCAGTTTAATGTGCTTAATGGTTGATTGAAATATTTAATTACACCGCACTGTATTTTGCAACGAAAATGATTAAACATTATAGTGTTTTTGGAAATTGAGTTTCGCTACTTACATACTTTTTAAACTAGGCTGATGTTGGGACTTGGCTGCAAGGTCAGGTGATAAATGATATCTCTAAATTAATACCGTTTCACTTAATTTATTTCTGGTTAAGTTTCGAAAATTATTAAAAGTTATACAATATTTTTATAGTATAGCAGTTTTTGTTTTTTTAATTACTCAACGTGCACATAAACATAAAAACATGGGAAACCATTTTTCAAAGTCCCTGCTTATTGTACTCGAATTTTCTTCAAATACTAGAAGTATTAAACGTTTTCTAAGTTAAATAATCTTTTAAATATAAGCATCGATAGATAATAGCACAGTTGAAGCAACTATCGCAAGGGTTGTTTGTCGGATGGGTGACAGATTATTTCCGGAGTCATATTCCCATATCTCAACTTAAACTAGGAATATCTCACACCATCAGTATCCATAGTGAAATAATCACTATTCATTTCCATTGGCCTAAGATAATTTCCATATGTTCAAACGCGTACTAGTAAGAACATCTTTCAAAAAGCGCGAGCTATTTTAGTGTAGTAAGTTATTTTAACCGCGTATCATAAAAACCGTGAAACGACGCTCCAGTTTTGTTTAGTTCAAATCCCATTCATTTGGTGAAATCTACGTTTGAACTTCTGAATATTTGGAGATTACTACTAACGTTATATTTTCGTAACAATCTCCTATTAATATGCTATTCGTTATAGATGAGTTCAGTGGTGTATTCGGTAGCCTTGTGCTCAAGGATTTGGTTTGACCACTTTTTTTTCGGATGGACTATCAGCCCCAAAAAAAATCCATAAGACCTATGGGTGTCCTATAGTGGGACTCGAACGTCAGCTTATCGCGTTGCAGGAGGTCTAAGTAATCTAATGTATGTTTGAGAATAAATTCGACCCGGTACGTGCCGGTAACTCGCGATGATTCAACGGATAATAATTATAAAGAAGTAAGACATTTTATGCCTCATAAAAATGGTCAAAAATTAAACAGAAACATTTTTTTAATTAATGAAACATTCAATCAATTATTTAAATTATTTAAATTCATTGCTGAATATATACTGTAAGTATAGTAATGGGTCAAGTTGATTTAAATTTGATTTTGAATTTGCAATCTAGATTACAAACCGTAGCCTTAGTTACGTAATGACTGATAAATACTTGACCCCTTTCCAATATGATGAACATATAATATAATGAATTATGTGAATACGAGTATTACATGTAAAATGAATACGCGAGTAAATCATTTATAAATAGTTTTACTCCAAGTGCGTAAATCACGAAACAAAACAAGGACACTTTATGTTTTTTATATCGTAAATTGCGACGGTAATATTCAGAGCAGTATCTTGGTAACTGAATTGGTAAATTATTTGATTAAAAAAAATCCTACACCTTCGTTGAACACTTTCAGATTTATGTAAATAAAGTCTTGGACCGTTGCATTGTCCCGAACATTCATAACTAATAAGGATTTAGACTGTATTTCAGTTTTATGATGTAAGTAGCACCCAATAGTGTTATGGGCTAGTTAGTTAAAAAACCCTATTTTTTATGAAGATAACGTTTTTATCAGTAAATAGGGATTAGAATCAAAGCCAAAGTTCTCGAAATTCCATTCCTACATAAACCACCATTGTAAAAATTAATACGTTGAAAACTAGTGTCAATATGTATAAACTATTAATACGAGTAATTGATATTCTTGTTAAATCAAATTGGCGTAATATTTTCTAATGGCTATCAATTCCATTTCCGATAAAAGCAGCACTATTTAAGTTAATTTAAAATTATTTTCTCAGTTTTTGATAGTAGGTGGATACTTAGGCCTAAGCCGTCTGAGTACTTGTTTACTTCGTTAGTTATTAGCAGCTATTTTTACATTAAATCTGTTTACGAAGGATAAATGAATATTATATTAAATATTGCGCAATTAATTTGCTGTAGAGAACCTATAAGCAAGAATTACACCTTTTAACAAAATATTTATATATATATATATATATATATAAAATATGTTGTCCGTAATTTTGTACAGCAAACCCCTTTGTTCAGAAGATATTGATACATACAACCATCCAAAATACAAATAGACATGTGCACGCGCACAAAACTTTGTACTTTCCGATAATCGAAATTTTGAATTGGAGATGGTAGAGTCGATACTAGGGACTCGTAGGTACCAGACTAGATATCGTCCGTAAAATAGGAGTGTGATGCACTTCTGTGTTTTGGTATGAGGGCACTGTAGCTAGTAAAATTATCGGGTATAAGAGACCTAACATCTGTCGTCTCGGGTGGCGTATCACTGAGCGAGCTGACCGTTCCGTTTACTTATAACATTAAAACAATAAAAACTTAAAAATGAAAATACATAAGGAAACTCATTAGGACATGACATTATGGAGGCACTTTTTTGTTAATCATTATCGTGGCGCTCCTTTACTAAAATACATTTGTAAGCACCACGCTCCGGCCAAAAGTATGTATTTATTTCTCTCATAAATTATGCATTTTTTGATGGCAGTAACATTCTATTAGGAAACTTTAAACTCATTATTGCCGTACACGTTAACCATTGATTAATTTCTAGCAAACAAAGGCCTTGAGGCCTTTAAATGCCGATAGTAGGTCAAGTTCCAAAGTCAAGGGTAACATTGGATTTAGGAGACAATGAGGCGAAGTTCGCTGGTACGTGGCCGACTTCCGACACGCGCCCTAACAGATGTAATTTTGCACTGAATGTATTACACTTTGATCTTTCTTCAAGAAAATACGCCGGAACCTTGGTAGGTACGGGGAGGGCACGAGACACACGCAATCCATACACGGCTTCCAAATGGATTAGTTTTGTATGAGATGGCATGGTAATTGCGTATAGCCTTTTTTCTTTAAAAAGTAATGTTATAAAGTAAATTATGTATCAAATGATATAAAAAACAGATAGGTAAAGGGTATTTTATTGTATTTGCGACTATCAATTATAGAGAATAGAAATTATGCATAAAACAAACGATATTAATAATTTAAAGCGTCTATTATTGAATACAAATATATATCTGTTATTTTTACGTTGTTATTGTTGATGATCCGATCACTGTTGACCATTGCGACAGACAAAAAGCGTAAAGCATCTCAATTGCTTCAGAAAACACGAAACACATCAAGACCGAGATTCCGTCCCCGCCGGCGGGGGCCTTCGCCGCGAATCCCTGTAGGTTCGACCAGTCCCTATTCACGATACCGGCACGTGCCCGGTCGTTTTTCTCCCCAAACGTATACTAGGTTACCTAGCCCTCCCCCAGCAACGCCATAAGCCGAGGTTCGCGTCCCACTCTGGGACACCCTTAGGCCCGTTGCATAATTTTTTGTGCTGAGAGCCATCTGCGCTCGCCAATTGTCCGGTGAAGCTGTGAAGGCCACCTGCGGCCAACAGCAAAAAGTCATTCCGAAAAAAAAAAAAAGTTGTTATTGTTTAATTTGAAATGGTCATTTCTTTAAAACCAATCTTTTGTTAATATATTTCATATTATTGAATCGCTTATTGCGTTCATTACTCATTGGTGAAATCCCGCCACGTATCAATGTGTTTTAGAATTTTCGAAATTATATGTACGTTATCTGACGCTCTTACAGTGAAGGAAAACATCGTGATGGAACCTACGCACGCCTGCGAAGAGGTTCAAAGATTGTGCGTGAAGTTGGCCAATCCGCACTGGGCTCGCGTGGACGACCAAGGCCTATTCACCCTTCACGGGGTAGCTCTTGCCCCTCGGTGGGGACGTTTTATTAGCTTTTAATGATTTTGACTACACCTTCTATTATTGCGGTACCGTAGAGAAAAAACATATAAAACTATAAACAAGGTACCTACTACTATTTAGCCTAGCCGCCTAGCGTCAATATTACAATAAACCAATTCACTATCATGGAAAGCTGCTTAGTCCAGCAGTGGACTACGAGCAGTTAAGGATATTTACTCCGAAAGATTACCAGATATTGAAACGGATCAAGGATTTTATTCAGTTATACAATCATCAGTTAACTAATAACCTCACGTGGAATATGATGACTGCGAATGTGTTATGTACCGTGTACCGACAAAGACTCTTTCAATTTTATTAATTCAGTGCTCCACGTGATGGTCAATTATACAATATAATTGATAACTTGTAAGATCTAAATTATCAAATTGGTGCCTTGCCGTCCAACCCGGGAAACAACTTTTTTTTTTTCGAACTGACTACTGCTGTTGGCCGCAGATGGCCTTTACAGCTTCACCGGGCAAGTGGCGAGCGCAGATGGCTCTCAGCCTTATAATACGCGTAAAATCATCACATCCAAATATATGGTTTCCATCAGGTAAATTTATAAGCTGAAATGATTATTATCTTTAAATTATTTGATATTTTCAATAACTAGCAATGTTTGTAACCGTTATTCTGCCATATTTCACAGGTAGAACACCGTTATAGTGCGTTCACTACCTGTAGCCGTAAGTTGGCTACAATGATGTATGGGATGCCATATTTGGTCCTTACTTTTCCCCTTAGATTTATTATTTGTTATTTCCACTATTGTGAAATAAATGTTTCAATTGAAATTAATACTTATTTATAAAGAGGAAACTGTTTGTACTAAATATAATTAATAATTTGTTTAATATTGAAGTCGAAAAGAAAACACACCTACAGTAATCATTGTTACTTGTGATATTACGAGTAAATATATATAGTTCATTTGGAATGGACATTCCTAATTTGAAAGCGAAGAAGCAATAATTGTAATCGTAATTTAATATATAGGAAATGGATATTGTTTCTGATTGCACAAAGATCAAAATATATATATATATATATATATGTATATAAATATATTTACTTTTTATTCTGGTTTTAAGAGAAGCTGCAACCTTAGTTCGTGATGGTATCAACAGTATTTTCAGATAATCTTTAAATATAAAAATATTATGATCTCAATCATTTTATATTTCATATCATAACATATCTAATATAAATTATTTATTGCAATCATATATTTTTTTATTTAACGTAGCAATATATTGAAATTATTTTAGTTAAACACACATTATCAAATTGAAATGGAAACATTGATTTTGCATATAGATTTTTCACAATATGAAAGTACAGACTGCACCATGGAAACCGGCAAAAAACTTATTGTTGGTAACACTATTTCACACGTCATGGCGTGGTCATGGCGGCAAACCGTACACGATAAGTTTTAAAACGTTTTACTCGCTATTTCCTTTTCATAAACACTTTCACGCCTAGCATAGTTATTCTAGCATGCCTTGAAATCTTTTTTTGACAGGAATTAGGTCTTAATAATTACTGAAACATTATAGATATTGATAAATTTGATAAGACAGCCGGAACACAAAATACCAACTTATACAAAATGTACAATGACATCTGTCAGAGGTAAAATAACTGTGAACGGACTGTAGAACATGTATTTTTATAATGATTTAAAACTGCCTCGGAAAATTTGTTTTTCTAAAGTAACTGGTCAGTAGAAGTGTTAGAAAAATATAATTTAGATTAATAACAACCCTATAATATATAATATAATGAATAACTAAATTTTAATTTTTAAAATTATTTATAATCTAATATGTTATGTTTTTCTTTCTTCAAATAATTTTACCACTGGCAGTAGAGTGGTCTTCTTTAGAAAAAAAAGGGTAAGTACTTATTGTTATATAATTTAACTTCTATTTTGTGTCTTTTCTCGCATAGAATAGAAAACCTTTTAAGGGTTTTAACAAAGTATTAAAAAATTTACCGTACAGTATATACTTATTTGACTAATTTTATTTATGGCCACGTATATTATGGCCACACAAATACTTCCATGAAGAATAATTTAAATATCCACGACTTGAGTACAAAAGTTTTACTTGCCCCAAGATTTAACCTACTTTGATAGATCCAGTTTTTAGAATTTCTGTGTCTAAATTTAAAGGTGATGTTAAGAAATTGCTGATTACTACTTCGATAACATAGTATTTGAAACGTCATTAAAATGGTAATAATAAAGACAGTTAACTTCGTGACATTGGCATTGATACTCGCTAATTCGTTTTTTTAAACGTAAACTTTGTCCAACATTTTATATTTCCAAAAGGAAGGTTTTAGAGTTGTGACCGCAACACACGTTAAACTTACAACTGTGATAAGACGGTTCTTAAAAAAAAAAAAACCTTACATGTACACACAAAATGTAAAGAACAGATATTTTAAAAAAATCAAGTTGGATTGCTCAAAACAATAAGGACAGTAAGAAAATTAGATTTGTGTATTTAAAAAGATAACACTTTATTCGAAATTTGAATTTGGAACAGTCTACTTACCAAGAAAAGCTAACGAGTGGTTGGAGCTACAAAGTTTGTAGCTGCCTTCGCGAGTGGTCGCTTCGAGCTGGATATTATAATTTAGTAAGATATTAAGCTCGGGCCAAACCGAGAGACGTCCTGAGGGAACGAAAGCCGGCCACTGAATGATATCCGCCGTGTCGCTAAGACCGAGTGGCCGCGCACCCTTAACTCGTAAAATCGTTCTCTTCACAGACCAAGGGCGTATAGAAGAGGCCTAGTCGGTGGTTTGTGAGAAACTAGCACAACTTCGAAATTCGAGTTTTTCATTTATTTTAAACCTTTAATTATTTAATACGTATTTCTCGATGACTGTTTTTGAAGAATAAGTGATATCCATACATATAAAAAAGCCGCAGTGTTAAAGGTATGCATTTAAAATTGTGTTGTATATTGAATGATGTCAATGTAAGTAGGGCCTAAATAAGAAAATTCAATTCTTATTTTTTTAATCACAAAAAAAATCTTAGGAATAGTTGCTGTAAAATTTACGTCGGGTTTATTTAAGTATTTTTTTTTAGGATAAGGGCAAACGAGCAAACAGATCACCTGATGGAAAGTGAATACTGCCGCCCATGGACATTTGCAACGACAAAGGAGCTACAGAATGCGTTGCCGGACTTTTCAAACAAGAGTAAGAAAGAAAGAAGAAAGAAAGAAAAATCATTTGTTGACCGTAAAAGAAATACATATTATACACGGAATACAGTCACACATAAAACAGATGAACAACACTCACAAACTATATAGGCACACAGAACAGTAGAAAGTTATAAAAATAGAGAAAAAAAAAAGAAAAGCAAGTAAATACGGTCAAAAGGTCCCGCCTCAGCAAAAGCTGTTGTACCGCCAAGCGCTGCAGCATTTATTATTTTTGCGAGTTATTCTGGCGAGACCTCCTGAGTACGCTCTTTTCTTATTTTATGCAAGTGATATTTAAAAAGTCAAAGTATCTATGAACGCGTCTTGTTTTTGAATACTTTCAGCTTTCCGAACAAGTCAAGTTCCCTAAAGGCTTTATCACTAAAAACCACGCACGCACATACCCTGGGCCAAGTTATAGAGATGACCGGCGTGTATCAAACTCAAAACTCAAAAATGAGTTTATAAGTCTATAGAAGACAATTTTAATAAATGTATATCTACTGACACACAGCGCCATCTAGCCAACTAAGCATTAGCCTGTAATATGGGTTCTAAACAATGGATAAACATATTAAAATATTTGTAAAATCATTGGCGATTAAAAAGAGTTACTGAGTTTCTTGGCAGAATCTTTACAGTTGAATCAATTACCCAAAACGCTAGTATATCAAAAGTAGTTTTTACTTCGTTTTTAATCGACGGTTCAAAATCAGCTTGTAAATAATTTATTGATTGAAGTTTTTTTTGAGTTTGAGTTCTAGGTTGACTACCACTCCGTATTCGGATGTTTATTGGAAAATACAACTATGAATATAACATAATTGACTAGTTTTAACAACCTTATTTTACCGACATATCTCCGAAATTATTTCAAGCTGCGTTGAGAGTTGTGCTTTAGTTTTCCGATTGGAAAGGATTTGACATCAACATTAGTAACGTGTGTAGCTGTAATCTAACATTTTTCAATATAATTCTGAAGACCCATACGGTGTAATGGTTGAGACGACGGCTACTACACCGAGGGTTCCGGGTTCGATCCCCGGGCAGTACAAACATTTGGGTGCATGAACATGTCTGTTTGTATTATTCTGGATGTTTTTTATGTATAATATGTATGCATTTACAAAAATGTATATAAGTATTTTTATCCGTTGTTTAGTACCCATAATACAGGCTTCACGCTTAACTTGGGGCTGGATGGCGCTGTGTGAATGTCAGTGGATATTTATATTTATTAAAGTGGCTGACTTAGCTCACAGGGTTAGCAGATTGAAAAGATAGTGGGCAGGACTTATAGTACTTACGTAGAATCGATGGCTGACGGACGAAGAAAAGTTATCTGGTGGCTTCCGTATAACAAGTCAAGAAGCTTAGACCGACTTCCAACCACATGGCCAGATGAACTAGTTTAGGTGGTGGGTGGTATCAATATGGATGACGTCTGTTAAAGGATAGCCCACGTGCAGTGTTGCCACCTTAGTTTTAGAAAAAGGACTTTCTGATAAGTTAAAAAGAGCTAGATAGGGCTAGATTAAGCATCTATGATTTTTGTGCTAAAAATTCTGAAATAATCATGTCATGTAGCCGTTTTTTAGGGCGCCTATTAAAATCCCGATGAAATAGCAAAGAGGAACTTATTAGAATGTCAAAGTCTTCATAATTTGGTAATATTTTCATGACAGTGAAAAAGAGTTATATGGCCTTTTTCGGGAAAAATCGATGAAAAAAGGAGGTCTAGCTAAAAAGAGCTAGATCTGGCCACAAAAGGGCAACATTGCCCACGTGCAAAGGGCTAAGGTGGCAACATTGCCCATGTGCAAAGGGAGGAGAGATCTTTGTTGAGCAGTAAACACAAATTAGGCTGTAGTGATTATGATGAGTTGTCGGCTTTTCATAACTCATGTAGTATCAAATATTCCCATTCAAATATTCAGTGGCAAAATAATATTTAGTTACATCACCAAATTATGTAGTTTCATTACGGTAACACGAATAATCGTGTATGTTAATAGTTAATAATTCGTCATCCGAATAACGAATTCAAATGATTGAATGATTAGTCGGATGTGACGATACAATCGTCATAATTATCCATTAATTATCACCACCACAGACATCCGAATATATAATTAGACTGGACAAGCCGCCAAGTTTATAGGCAGTCCCAGTGTCGCAATTTCTTTTCGGTTCTTACCTGTGAAAAGTTATTATATTTCTTGGTAAATTTACTGATTCCTTGCGATGATGGCATGTTACAATTGCACAGGATGGCATTTTGGGATAAAGCGGTAATTTCTTCTAATATTCGTGCGTCTTGACTCGTCTCACAGAGCGTAAACTGGCAGCCAGTGTATGCTCGTTGAGCTTACATTTGTCGCACTTAAAAACGCGGCTTGCCCTATCTCCTGTATTGGGAAATCTGTGATCACCACTTATTATGCGTGATATTGAAATGTCCTGCAATTTCTATTGTAAATATATTTATTGCGTAATTTTGCAGCATTTATATTTAGAAGTACTTAGGTGCCAACATACTTCGATCTTTAGTTTCTGTATTTATTTTCCTATTCAACCTATCGCAGTCCACTGCTGGACATAGGTCTCCCCCATTTTGCGCCAGATATACCGGTCCTCCGCTTTCCTCATTCAGCCTCCACCAGCGACCTTTCGCAAGTCGTCGTCGTCCATCGGGCCGGAGGGCGTCCTACGCTACGCTTGCAGACGCGGTCTCCACTCCAGAATCGTCTGCTCCAACGGCTCAGTCGGTTCTGACGACATACGTGACCAGCCCACTGCCACTATCAACTTGCTGATCCGGCGGGCTATGTCGGTAACTTTAGTTCTCTTACGGATTAAATCATTTCTGATCTTATCCCTAAGAGAGACCCCGAGCATTAAGTGTATTATATTTATGTTTCTTTTGCATCTTAGTGTTCATAATACAAGTTCACGATGCAATTTATTTTGGGCTAAATTATTTGCAATAATTTTAATTTGATTAAATTCAAATTACGACGCTGTTTTATTTCTTCCAAACCTAACTTTGTGTTTTAATTTTTACTACTATCAGTTACATAATTTAACATACTATTGTTCATTTGAATACTATATTCGACGATTTATTTGAGTTATCATAATCATTAGCTCATTAAACGTCCTCACCGAGGGGCACGAGCCTACCCGTATAAGGTGATTTATTTGAGTACAATGTATTAATTATTTTATTTTTACATTCTTTACTTCTATGTCAAACTTTTCCTAATATACGCCGATAGGCTGAAGTAAATCTTGTAGTAATAAAAACTTCTTGGCCTAGGCTAAGGTACGGCTGTCATCTTTAAAATGGTAAAGAGGCAAGGTAAACATTTTTACTATTTTCTTATCATAGCTATTTATATTAATATGTAAATATGGTATGATAGTCTACCTTATTAGGAGATGGTTGACAATTGTTCTGATTTATATTAGGTTTTTACATCTTTGTAGGAAAACAAAACGTTTATATTACAAGGAAAGTACTATTGAATAATATAGTTGCATTAGTTTGTTGGTAACTGTGACCCAAAAAAATAATGAATATTTAAAAGCCAGTATTATTAAATATTAGAAACTGAATCTCTCACATTTACAAAATGAGAGATATCGGGCTCTTGAAATTGGTATTGCAATTCCAAAGAAAAATGTTTGTTTTAACTTGTAAAATAAACTTTGCTAAATCAAAGATATTAGATAATGTTTAATTCTTGAGCTTTTTTGTTATTTAATTAAAAAACTACGATGTCTACCTAAAAAAATATTTAGATGAAAACTTTGCTAATGACAAACATTTCAGAAAATATTATTTTTTAAGTAATGTATAATTTATTTAATTAATTGCTTTCATTAGACGCTTGTAAACAGCACCTTGTAAACGTTTCGATCCTTGTAAGGAATATGCGGTTATGCCGATATTATAATATACAACAAAAACTAAGTTAAAATATCAACTCCTTGCAGCTAAAGAAAAAACAAAATGCTCAGTGTCTCTAAGGCTATAAGTGGGTGTGGTCTCGCCCCTCCCTCTGCACCTTAAGCAAGCCTTGGTCCATGATGCTTAGACCTAAGTTGATCGGTACTGTCTTAAACATAATCTCACGTCTACAAAATATACCGACTACAAAATGTCTAATTCTCACATCATGTTTGACCAAAATATTTACCATTTGAAGTTGATCATCTTCAGCAGTGGACTCAAAAGTTCACTGCTGGCCTTTTAAATCCATCTTATGTGAATGATGACGTTGATCTGGTCCCTAATTTTTAATGTCCCGACCTCACTTGCAAGCTTTGGCAAGTATTCGGTTAACCGAGTAGCCCTTATGTAGCATATTACTCACGTTCTAAGGTATACTTCCATTTATTACCACAAGCTTTTATTTAACTTCAATATTTCATAGACAGGACTAAAATAATTTCAACGAATTATATTAGCTGCATTTATTACGGCGTTGGTCATTATTGTAACAATACGACACCTGCCGTACAGATTGCTCGGGTGAAAAGAGGTATTAAAAGTTATGCTTCTTGTTTTAAAAGTTCTTTGTTTCCAAACAGCTAAGTACCGGAAGTTGAAGACTTAAAAATTATAGAAATAGGGCTTCTGGAAGCACTCTCAGAATGCAGCTTAAATAAGTTAGTTGTTAACAACTTACTACAAAAACCAAAGTCCTAAGTGAAAGTCTGTTGAAATGAAATTTTGTTGTGTAAATTGTTGTAGTTGTGTTGGTAGGTAAGAAATGTTTTGGTTTTAAGTAAGAATATATTTAACTATTGTACTTCATTGTTTTAGCGGCGGACTCGCATATCTGGCGCAAAGTCGGTGACTTGTGTATCAGTGGATTGCAATGGTTGTATCGACTTACGGTTTTTTTCAAATATTATTAGTGTTTTTGTATTATAGAATTATTTTTTGAAAATAATACCTAATTGAAGTCAGTGCGTCTGGTGGTAAGTCACTCATCGACTTAAAACTTCAGTGAACCAAAGTAGTCTTTGGACTCAAAGGACGTCAATGTTAGGTCTCAGTATCTAGTGATTACACTACCTCAACCGTCAGCCCTGATTATTATTGCCAGGTGTCCCGATATGTACGGGACGTCCCGATATTCAGGGGTCTGCGGACGCGTCCCGGTTTTGACGCTAAATATCTCGATTAATCACAAAATTAATAAGTTTTCGTCTCTTGTCAGTGTTATTTCAATTCATTATCCAAAATAAATCCTGGTTAACCATATTGAAATTGAACCAAGAGTTGAAATCCCTAGTTTTAAAATATTTTTGTTTGCTGTCCCGAACTGAAACCTACAATCCCGATTTTTTGACCTCATGTATCGATTTAAAACAAAATGAACCTGGCAACAAGCCCTGAGTACCTATAGAAGGAGCAAAAGGCAAGATTTATTTATCTATGCAGACAACCGTATACTGCCTAATTCAGTTAACCTACACTTAGTGATTAACTGATTAATCATCGATTAAAAATTATTTCAATTATTTATCTCTAAACATAAAAAATAATATCCGAAATATTTTAACGAATTAATTCTGAATGGCTACTCTATGCAATATTAAACTGTCAAAAACACAACATGTGAACAAAATATAACGTAACGTTAAAAGTATTTAATTTGAGTTGAAATCCTTTTGCCTGTGTTATGTGTTAATGCAGTCTTTTGAATCCAATTTGCAAGTACATTGAAAATATATCAGTGATTATTTATATGCTTTTATTTGCAATACTCGGAATATTCCAGCACCCTAAGCTATTGTTTGAAAAAGCTTTGTTCAATTCAGACCTGAACTAAGGTTTGTTTTACAAAACCTTTTTTACTTTTCATTACTATTATATTTTTTATCGATTTTATGAAATTCTAAGGCCAGCTTTATTTACACAGGCAATCGAAATATAAATATTCTGGATCTCAAAACCGTATTTTGGAATTTAATCATCCATATTTCCATACACTTTAATATTGTTACTTAAGAAAAATCTTCTATAGTTTTATTACAATTAAAGACCCGTGCAGTCGAAGGTTTCAGATTTCATCCACAGTCAGGAATCATACCTTAGCAATGATGTTTTAATAATGATTTATAGAAAAAAAGTATACCGTTCGGTTTAGCTAGAACTTTAGATTTGCTTTTGTTTTTTCCACTCCGAAACTTCAACAAATTTGCGAGGATGTTTTTTTTAAAGTACTCATGTCAATATTAATATTTTGTACTCTTCACTCCATCGCGTCAATACAAACCTACATGGTTTTTGAACGAAATAGAATTGACCGATTTTGAATATATTTTTTATGCTTTTATTTTTTGTGCTGTATTTATTTATATATTTTAAATTGTCACTTATAAAAAGCACATTTGAACCAATAAATTATTTGATTTGATTGATTGATGCAATTTATAATTGAAATCATTTAAATATTTTGTTTAATTATTTTGATTAATTAGACCAAAATAATTAAATAAAATATTGGTTTTTTTTCTCTGCGTCCTATTTAATTATACGTTACTTATTTACTGAATGTGATGTGTAAGAACAAAAGCGTAAGCAGAATAATTCAAAAGCCTGTCAAATATAATTTCATATTAACAAAAGCTTTTAACCCACCAAAATGTTTCATCACTGAAATCATTGTGTATTTGCAATAAAAGCACTTGACTACTACGTAACAACGTTTCACTTATTGAATGAAAAATATTTTTATTAAAGTCCCCACTGATTCGCGCATTCAAGCCGCATTCCGTCAATAAAATATTTAGATTTCCGCTTGATTGAAACGATTGTTCTTTGTTTGCATTGTCGACCACTATGCCTCTGTTTTTCAATATTTCCGAAGGTCCAACTAATGCAGTTTTCGTTTGAAAAGCCCAGCAAATTGCGCGTCACTCTTTTCCGCCGACAGTTTTTTATTGGAAATAGGATTTATGGAATCGAAAATGTTTGACGCTTTGATGAGAGCCAATGTTTATTTTTGTTTTAATCACGTTTGTCAAAGTAGTTATAATCACCATGATGATTTATTAAATTTTTTTTCAAGGTTTTGACTTTCAAAAGGTTTTATTCGACATCATCCCTAACATCATTTTGTTGTACAAAATTATTATAATGAAATATTTGGCGGTGCGCCATCGAAATCATTTAAAAATTGTCCCATATTCCGTCGTGAAATTATTGATACAATATTTTATAACCTTAATTTTTTTAATATATTTTATTAGAAGGACTTTTGTTTTAAATAAGACATGTCAGTCCTATCGTATAAACCTTTATTAAATTTTATATAAAGGATTGACGTAGGTACTAATTATTTGTATAAGATACCCGTCGGAGAGCCGCGTCGCGTCCATTTAGGCCTACAAGAGACACTGTTTTCCCGTCGGTTAACTATTACGTCATGTTTTTCGGTTACAATGATTATTACCTTATTAAATAATATATCTGATACTATTACAAAGTTCATTACATTAAAAATCAACACTATATTTTTATTTTTTAAACTTTTTGTTGGTATTTATACAATTTATGGGCCGACTTATTTAGGCCTACAAGAGGTTACGTTACTGTCATCGGCGAATTGTTAATTCATGATTTTTAAAAATAATGAGTTAATATATAACAAAAAAGAAATATTTGACTATTTAAAGAAATTTCAAAAATATATATAATTGTATATATTTAATTTGATTCCTAAGACAATCGCTACCGCGATCCGTTAAGGCCTACAAAAGGTTCCGTTACTCCCGGCAGCAAGTTATATCGACATTCCATTTAATTAATAATTATTTTAAAGTTTATTATATAATGGACAGACCACCGTCGGCCGGCCTCGATTCATTTAGGCCTAGAAGAGGATCCGTACATTTAACGGTCGTCGACAATTAATACGAAATATATTTTAGATGCGTTTTTTATCTAAGCGTTACGTTATTTAATAATATCTCAATAAAATATCCACCGAGGCACTATCGCGGTTGATAAAGGCCTTCTAGGGGATCCGCTTCCTGTTTTCATATTATTGCGTCACCGTTCCCGGGCGATCCAATTAGGCCTACCATAGGTGCCCGCTATGACCATCGGCAATTATTCAATTATTGATAGTTGATACGTATTTTAATTTAAGGACCATATTTTTATATACTGTATAAATTATTTAAAAAACATAAGCTTTAGCTGTGTACATGGCCTTGCAAGATGTCCCATTTAAAGTAACGATTTTAAATAATAAGTATTTGTCTCAATATATAACGATTTTATTTGAATTTATGAATATTTTGGTTTTGCTAATTTTACACTGTCGGTTTAATACTTAATACATTTTTTTAATTGGTATTTATTTCAGCCTTTAATTTACAAGTAAATGGTTATAGTGGTTGTAAATGTATATTATTATATTTCTACCAGGACTACTCAGTTTTAGGTCTGGTAATAAATAAGTTTTAACATTTTCTATCTCATGTTTTTTTTGCGTCAATAAATGTAGGTGGGAAGAAGCCCACTAACAAACAAATACATGGCGAACAACCCTCTTAGTAAACATGGCTCTTTCTACTTAAGCCCAGTGAGAAATCACGGTGTATTCGCTGTTTAATTTTTGCTCCTTGGTAAAGAATATTATTTTTAACTGCCTCGGAATTTCTCTATATCGAAGCGAAATAATAATTCTGGATGTAGGTTTGGCAAAACCAGATTAAGAATTTCGCGGACAAATATACTCGTGTTAGATTTTCGTAGTTATTATTTTACCTTTAAACTTGCAACTAAATCGACTTTTTGTGCCCATCTGAGTTTTTTAACGCAAAATATATCATTTAAGTAAGAAATAACTGATGCCCGGTTTGGATATAATTAAAGACGTGAAGAATGTGAACATGGACATTTTAAACATTTGAAAATAGTACCTGAAATATTTCATAAATCAAAGTAAAAAAAAGAAAAAAAGTAATTTTAAAACAAATGTACGAAATAAAATTTTTAAAGAAGCTACGAAACCTTTATGTAGTGATAAAGAGCACTATTTTGATGGTTCACATTTCTATGGCGATATAAAACCTATGTTTGCTTTTTTTTAAGTATAGGAAATTGTTTTATTTTGTATTTTTTCCCATTTATAGCCCCAGATAGAAAGATCATTTCTTTCAATGCCATTTATTGTTTTGAGAGGTCTAGGAGTATTTTTTCTATTAACCAAATGATTGATTTATCACGTAAATCGTATTTCCAAAGAAAAATATTCGCTCTATGTTATGTGTTTTAAACATAAGAACGATTTTTTAAAATTTTAATTTATTTCTTTCCTGAAGAAATTGCTTGTATTTAAAAAAAATACGCCTCAGGTAACATTTTAAATTTTTATTATATAACCAGAGCTAAATTATTGTGACAAATATTTTAAATCGGAATCAAGGAAACTCTTGAAAATATTTTCCACAAGGAGCGCGGAAAAGTCTTGTATGGCTTTAATCTGTTGCTTAAGCCCTCTAAATTTATGTTCATAATTCTATATTAATTGCTGTTTACGTGAGGCTTTCGGAGATTCATGGTAAATACGCTTTTCACACAATAAAAACTTTCGAACGAATAATTGACCCCCATTTACATAAAGGTAGGTGGTAATTAATCGAAAAAATATATTTAAATGTTTGCCACTTTTAATGCCTACAAAAATATATTTTTTGTTAACAGATTAAAAACATTTAACTTTTATTTAATTTAAAATCCGAGAATAATTAATTTCATTCGTTAAAACTGCAAATCTTTTAAAAAATATCACTCTTTATCGCCACAATTAATTTTAAATGAAATTAATGCAAAAAAATATTAAAAGAACAAAATAAAAGGAACGCATTAAATTAAAAAATAAAATCAAAACACAAATCATAATTATACTTACGCGGAAAGCCATTCTGGAACTGGAAACTTGACGTTCACAGAGACAAAAAAGTTAAGAGTATAAAACTTTAACTGGCCGGCCAGTGAGAGTGAAGTTAACAGTGAAAAACTCAAGCGATACGCTTGGACGGGAGAGCGAGCGGCGTATGCGAGTGCCCCGAGCAACTGAAGCCTAAGTTCTAGGTCCTGAAACCGGGGTGCACAGCTTTTATAGTCGACCTTTACCTGTACCCCCCGGGGGTAGGGGAGGGTGGGCGTTCGACGGAAAATGCGCCGCATTTAATTGTGTAATAAGATAATCGAATTTTCCATGGCCCGTGGGCAGGATTGTTTGATAGATTTTTCTGGATTTGTAATAGATACTTATTTAAAGATGATTAATTACTTAGAACTGTTGTAATTTATTAACGGTGTGGTTTTATTGTATTCTATTTGGTTGTATTTTGATTACGCAATAATTATCGTTACATGGAAAACTGCGCAGTATTTTTCATTGTATGAAAATAAGAAAGTGAACGGTTTAATAGTTTTTCTGATAGTTGATGAATTTAAATTATGTTAGGGTGGAAATATAGTTTTGGTCAAGCACAGTGTGAGATGGCAAGATACTGGCTGGAAAAAAGGGACGGCATTCAAATCCGAAATGGTTGCTGCTTATTGGGAGGCTTTGTGTTCATCAGTACCTATACCATGGTAGATTGAAAATTTGAAATACATAACTTAAATTGGAATTGATTTTGAAACTTTTATAAGACTACGATGGCATATAAGCATTAAATATATTTTATTTATTACTTTGGGTTGCCCCGGTTTCGCGTGGGTTTTGTCAGCATTTAATTTATGAAACAATATAAGCTTTAATTATTCAATGAATGAGATGATTTCGAACGGTGAAAAATATATTTAGTTATATATTTAATTATTTATATATTATTTAACACAAAACAGCCATGATGTGATTAGTTCATAAAAAGTATACTAATATAACTGTTTCCGTGATTTTGCGGGGATCGTTTATTACTTGCGGATAGAGTGCATCATAAAAGTACATTTGTGCGTTTTTCGAGTTCGCTTAGTACATTTTAGGCTGAATCACTTTGTCGAAAAATGGATGATTCTCGTGCTTGGTCCTGACGTACTAATATAATAGTCGTATTTGGGCCCGCGTCGTGAGTGACTTTTTTTATCTTCTATAGACGAATATTTGACATCTCACCTGATAGTAAGTGATGATGCGGCCGAGGATGGATCATGCCTGTCTTGAAACAGCTTATTCACTCTTGCCTTGGAAATGGCCAGGTTGTAACGCTCGGAGAACACACAAGGAGGCAACGCGTTTCATACCTTTGCGGTACGCGTTAGAACGCTATGGTAGGGGAGAAACGATACCATTGAGGTATCTATACTTCTACTCGATACTGTATCGGTTGTCAAGTATCGATACGTACTCGTATCGAATAGTTTTTGGAAACTTTTAAGGTAAAACTTAAAGAAGTGTTCAAACTCCTAATTATATAAAAAAAATGCATGTACTAAAAATGCTTTTGTAGCGGTACTAAAAATTTGATTCATTTTCTGACTCACATGTTGGAATTGGGGGGGGAATTAGAGCGTCGGTGGCTCAGTGGTGTGGACTGTCGCCTTCCTACCGGGAGGGCTGAGGTTCAAATCCCGACACGTACCAATGTATTTTCGAATTTTCGAAAAATATATGTACGTTATCCGACGCTCTTACGGTGAAGGAAAACATCGTGAGGAAACCTTCATGCACGCCTGCGAAGAGATTTGAAGGTTGTGTGTGAAGTCGTTCAATCCGCACTGGGCCCGCGTGGACGACTAAGGCCTAATCACCCTATACCCTATGTGTAGGCTCGTGCCCCTCGGTTGGGACGTTTAATGAGCTGATGATGAATGAAATGAAAATGTTGGAATTGTCATATATATTTTAATATTATTACTTATGTACGATTTCCCACACGCACTTGGAAAGAAACACATCTGGGAAAAAACTTGAAATGAAGGTTTTTAAAGGATAGTAAAGTACTCATATAATATAAGTACTTGTAATCGATACCTACTCGATACTTAATTATAAAGTATCGATACTAAAAATACTTGGTATCGGATAAAAGTATCGAGTATGTACTTGTATTTACTTACGCTATGGTAGCGGGTTGTGTGGATACGTGGAATGTTGACCACATAAATCCTTATGTGGAACGCTCGCCTGCGTATAGTATCCCGCTAATTTCTATAGCTTAGCTGTGGGATGGCCTTTGGTGTGACTTTTAATGCAACTTTATAATAAGCTGGTTGATGATGATACATTTTTATAAGGCTTATAACGTTGGCACCCCTGTGCTGCCCATTTTTCAGTCACAACAGTTTTAATGAAATCTGTACTTGTAAGTTTAATAAATAATATTGATTTTATTAGAATACTGGATATAATAATTGGTTTCTAGCAAGTCATGGTACGTAAATTAATAATTTCAATATTGAAAAGCGTTTAGTATCGATGCTTATAAAGATCAAATGATGAATAAATAAAAAATGAAGATGATTTTGCCGACTGTAGTTTTGCGAAATAATTATCAATAAGCGTCTTTGTAGGTATATTTTGCTTTTGATATTGCCTTATAAGTGTTAGATTTAATACCTTATTTGTAAGAAGATTTCATTTGATACTTTCATAGACTTTGTGTCTGCTGTCTCGTATCGATTTAGGCTAATATCGAAGATGTTCATATTTTGTATAAATTTTCATGTCACAGGCATAATGTCTCCGGTGTTTCAAATAACCCATTGTGCTCGTTCGATGCGAGTGGACAGGTCGCCCGATAAGATTGGCTTGGATTCCAAATTATGGATTCCATCCCAATAATGTTTGAGAGAATTAATTCTAGGAAAGAAACTTATATAAAAAGAAATTAACGAATAATTTGTATTTAATTTAGGTGTTATTGTAATATATACAATTTGAAAGAAGTAGAGATATATTTATTTATTTTTATTTTTAAGATCGACGACTTGCGGTCGCCGGTGGAGACTGGATGAGAAAAGCGGAGGATTGGGATATCTGGCGCAAAATGGGGGAGACCACAGATTTCCCAATACAGGAGATGGGGCAAGCCGCGTTTAAAGTGCGACAACTGTAAGCTCAACGAGCATACACTGGCTACCAGTTTACGCTCTGTGAGACGATTCAAGACGCACGAATATTAGAAGAAATTACCGTTTTTTTCCAAAATGCTATTCTGTGCAATTGTAACATGCCATCATCGCAATGAATCAGTAAATTTACCAAGAAATATAATAACTTTTCACAGGTAAGAACCGAAAAGAAATTGCGACACTAGGACTGCCTATAAAATTGGCGGCTTGTCCAGTCTAATGTATATTCTGATGTCTGTGGGGGAGACCTAAGTCCAGCAGTGGACTGCGATAGGTTGAAGATAGAGAGAAATAGCTAGAGATGTTTTAAAAGTATTTTTTGTACAAAGTATTATTAATAAAGAATTACCGCAGCAAACTGTACGTATGAAACGTAAGTTCTGCTTCAATAACATTCATAATGTAATATATTGTACTTTATTTATTACTGTAAAGAATTTTAACAAACATATATGAAAATAGAGACATTGTTACAAAAACATAACAATTGCGATGTAAAATCAACGTTTGCATACAAAAAAACTACTTCTTATTTCCAAGTGGCATCACGAACACAAACGGGTTTACTCAAAGTACGGCCAATATACGAGCGATCGACAGATTTTTCCAAACCAGAATATGGTTGTGTTTGACAACTTAATAAAGGCACAAAGTAATTGTGATCTCGATGAAGCTCTTTTACAGTTTTAAAAATACTGTTGATTTAAAACTCGTGTTGTACTTTTTAGGTAACATACAGGCTTCTGTATGTTAGTAATAAGTTTTGTGATATCAAACGTTTGAAAGGGAATAGAAGCAAAATTTACTTGACAATTTTTTACGTCGGTAGCTCATTGATGTAGACTGTCTTCCGATCTTTGGGCATAGATACAAATCCCGCCACGTACTAGTCATTTCGAATTTTCTAAATTATATGTACGTTATTCGACGGTCTTACGGTAAAGAAAAACATCGGGAGGAAACCATTGCACGCCTGCAAAGAGATTCAAAGGTTGTGCGTGAAGTCAGCTAATTCGGCGCAGGCGAGCCGAGGTTCGAGTCCCGTTCGGGGACGCCCTTAGGCTCGTTGCGTAAATAAAAAAATAAAAAGCGCAGGCGCGGTTGGGCGGGCGACGCCCGCGCTCTTATTAAAGTAGTTAGCTATACTTGCTCAATGCGATTCGATAATTTATTTATTTATCATTGATTTTGTAAAACTTTACTGATAAATCTTTGCGTTATTAGATAATTTTTTTAATTATTATTATATTTATAATAAATTATTATTTTTAATATTATTTTTAATTATTATTATTATTTTTAATTATTATTATTATTTTTAATTATTATTATTATTTTTAATTATTATTATTATTTTTGTTGTTATATATGTACAATTTTATTTTTTTATCTACTTTTCTTATGATATATGTTTATGTATAAAAACCTTTTATTCTGTATCTATTGTCCTTTGTTTTTATTTTATTCTTTTACCTATTCTCTTTTTATTCCAATATGAATATGAATGTGTATTTATGTATATTTATTTAGGTTTTAAAGTATTTTTATTTTATTTTATAAGTAATTGCACCAAAATCCCCTTTTTAAAGTTTTTTCTTCTTTCTCCATCCTAAGGTTGCCTGGAAGAAATCGCCTTGCACGATAAGGCCGCCGATTGTACTTATTAAGATTTAATTTTCTTTTCTCTGTATTTCGTTTTTAAAGTGCAATAAAGTATGTAATAATAATAAATAATAATAAAACATTCCATAATATAAGTACCTACAATAATAGGTCGAAGATGCAAATGATTCAAAATTCACACTGTATTTGTATCGCTTAAGTGTTTTAGATATTGGACCTTATACTTAATTTGTCAATTTATCTTTCACAAACTTTCTGTTGTAGGTTTTATTATTGTATCAGCTACTATATGACACTGAAGGTTCCAGAAAATACCCAGTTCAACACAAACACACATGTTTACAGACATAAATATAATGTACGGGGAGCGTCTCTTTAATATCCCTATTATAAAATATAAATGAAGCGCTCGCGGTTGGTATTGCATTGAAAACGCAAGGACGGCTAAGCCGCGGCTGGTGCTTACATAATAGGGGGCAAGAGCTGACAGATCCCCTGACGGAAAGTGAATAATGCCGCCCATTAGCATTTGTAACACCAAAGTAGCTACAAGATGCATGGCCAGCCTTTTAAACAAGTGTACGCTCTTTTCTTGAAGGTCTGCAGGTCGTATCTGTCCGGAAAAACCGTATGCGGCAACACATTCCACAATTTTATTGTGCGGGACGCGCAATTCTAAATCTATGGGAGTTTACGTGAATAGAGATCGAAAGCTTTGATTCTCTACCAATACATACTTGCAAAACGTACAGTATTCGGGGCAAGTTTACACGGTTTGTAAACGAGCTGCAAACCAAACTCACAATGTTTTTCTTTTGGTATGGTGGCTCGCATGGAAGACTAGGGCCAATAGATACTCACGGATAGGATCGTGCCCCTCGGTGGGGACTTATGAGTTGATGATGATTAAGCTCTATGCTGAAGTTGAGGCTATATGGTACTGCATTGGGTTTAAAAAGTTTATTATCCTATAAAAACAAAATTAGACTTTACAGAAACCATGGACTTAAAAAAAACCAGACGGACTCTCATTAAGACATAAAATGTGCCCCTTAAATGACAGTTGTTGTCTATGATGACAAATATTTTTTGAATGATGATTTAGTGTTTTAAAATTATGGAATCGAATTGTTCATTTACCTTTGATACGTAATTTCTGGATTGTTTTCACCAACAAAAGTTCACTGCAGTTTTTACAACACAAGCTATGAAAGTTTTAATTTTTGTTACCTAACATACCTAATCTTTTGACAGATGTTCACTAAATGGCTTAATATTTTGTGGATTACCATACAAAAACTGACGAATTTGACACAGTTTTGGTGCTAACGGACTCCATCCGAATATTTTTAAACGTCCATGATATGAACATAAACAATTTTATTTCAATAGAACTATTTAAGTACTAAGTTTCATGCAACCGCCAATTTTCACTTAACATTGGACCTCATGCTGGCATCTAGAAAAAACAACAGTTCAGACTCCCCTTCCAGCTACTTAGTAATAACTTTTCCTTCTCGTAAAGCCTTGGCTTAACAGTTTACACAAGAACCAGACTTTAATGTTACAATTCAGTTTATAGATGAGCGTAATGCTAGAGGTATACTCATATAACTATCTGAACTAAAAAAAGAACGATTTCAGTTGGTTGGGTAAAAACTTTTGTAAGTTTGACAATAGGACTGACTGAAGACTACAGATTCATTTATTAATTAAGCAATAAATAAATATCCACTGACATTCACACAGCGCCATCTAGTCCCAAGTTAAGCGTGAAACCTGTTTTATGGGTAGTAAACAACGGCTAATCATACTTATGATATTTTTTTTGTAAAGACATACATATTAAACATAGAAAACACCCAGACCATTACAAACAGACATGTTCATGCACACAAATGTTAATACTGCCCGCAGATCGAATCCTTGGTGTTGCAGCCGACGTCTCAACCGCAACGCCAAATGGGTCGTCAAACCGTAAGGCCGTACTCGTAGTTATCACTTTAGTCCACCAAGTAAGCATACGAATTTAATGAAATATGATAATTTACATTAACAAGAGATATAAACCATCTACATCTATAACGTTTTAATAATTACATTAAATAGAAACATTAATTTACATTCTGCTTCTCCCTACTTACAAAACAACATCCAAAAATATTCATCTAGTTTATAATAACATTTACTTGTCAATAATTACACTAAAGTAGTTCTTAACATTTTATCGTTAAGATTTAAAATATATTGAGTGCTTTTTTGCTAATTTTACTTTCTACTATTGGTTTACGGGGACGAAGGTAAGTTGTAGTTAAAGTGTCTATTAACTTAAAACTATCTGGATTGTTTTTATTAAAAGAGCAAGATTCTAAAATGTATAAGCATAGAAAAGTCAGCAATTTCATGGTTTTGAATATGGGTTTACTACTATCCTTATTTTAAAATACCGTAAATTGCTCGAATGTACCTTTCTTAGCTCTAAAGATTTTAAGTTACCCCAAATATTATACCGTAGCGTAGTGTTGTCATAACAAATCCGTGGTAAGCGGTCAAAACGGTATGTCAGAAATCTATAAAAGTTTATACAGAGCAAATTAGAACCTACAGAGTTATTTTTTTACATATTTCAACGCAATGAGACTCCAAAGACATATTGCAGTCTATTAAATTACCCAAACATTTAATCGTGTCTACATATTCCACTGTTACATAATTATTAGCAATATTGTTTTTTTATATTCTTTCGTCCAAGCAATAATATTTTAAATAGTCTTCTTAATTTCATACTTGTATAATTCCAATAGAGAGTTATCAACAATAACCATCGGATAGTCACTAGATTTGGGCATATCATTGATGCAGATAAGAAATAATAAAGGGCCCAGGAGCCTCCCTTGAGGTACTCCGTATTTTAGGGATTTTTCGTTCGATCTACTCTCACAGTTTCGGCAGATGTTATATTAGTAAGCTCAGTGTACTGAGTTATATTATCTAAGTACGAGTTAAGCAAGCACGCACGCATTTACTCACACTCAAGCACGCGCGCGCACACACACTCATACAATCTAACTGTTGTCTAAGGGTTGGTCCCTATGTATATATTATACCTAATCATTTTTTTTTAAAAAAAATCGGTTGTATGATAGTTGATAGAACAGCTTTATTTAAAATGGGTTCTATGATAGTCATCGAGATTTAAACGATAATAAAGCTGAACCAATAACCGACGGGATGTAATGAAACACTATTCCACCAAGTGATTGAGAGGAATTAATAAGATCTACAAAACGGTAAGCACCAATAAACGTTAAATCCAATTCCGTTGTTACTTATTATTTTTTAAAAATTAAAACAACTGCATGAAAATGTTTGGATATTTTCTCAGGCAGAATTGTATCAAAGAAACTTCAGTTAATGGGTATTGGGTATTTTTGATTAATATGAAAACGTGGAAAGGATTTTATTGTTTCTGTTTTCCGATCCATATTAATATAAGACCTCAGATTAAATACATAGTGCTATCTATCTTCAATCAAGTGAATACTACTTTATAAAATCAGATTTTATGATTATCAGCACATGTAATGCTTATTCTTCAGTAATTAGAAAAGGTTTTGATAAAGGGTCACTTGATAATCTAACAGCAACAAAATGTCATAGTGTAAAAAAACAGCTCTATAGTACGTCTAGCAGTCAATATGCTATTTGAGCTTTCGCTACTTTGAATATCAAGAAATATTTATAGTCAAATTATTGGTAGATCGGCATCACAACTCAAATATTCATTAGACGCCAACAAACCTCAAAATAATCAAATATCGAATATACTAAATTAAGCTTAACCCTTAACTTACTATTATTATAACCATTTTTAAACGTCAGTGTATGAGTAAGAGCGTCGGTGGCTCAATGGTGTGGACTGTTGCCTTCCTACCGGGAGGGCTGAAGTTCAAATCCCGCCACGTACCAATGTGTTTTCGCATTTTCGAAAATATATGTACGTTATCCGACGCTGGAAAACACCGTGAGGAAACCTGCGCACGCCTGCGAAGAGACTTACAAAGTTGTGCGTGAAGTCGTCCAACCCGCACTGGGCTGCGTGGACGACTAAGGCCTAATCACCCTTTAGGGGTAGGCTCGTGCCTCTCGGTGGGGACGTTTAGTGAGCTGATGATGATGAACCATTTTTAAGCGTCAGTGGCTCATTGGTGTGGACTTTGCCTTTCGATCTGGACGGTGCAGTTTTAAATGTCGCCACATCACAATGTCTTTTAGACTTTTCGAAGTTATATGTACGTTTATCCAACGCTCTTACGGTGAAGGAAAACAGGCTAAGGAAAACCTGCGCACGGTTGCGACGAGATTCAAAGGTTGTACGTGAAGTCGGCCTATCTGCACTGGGCCGGCGTGGACGACTAGGCCTATACACCCGCGTACGGATTGGCTCTTGCCCCTCGCTGGGGCCGAGATATTTAAATAACTAAAAAATAATTTTAATTTACATTTAAAAAACTTTCACTAAGTAGCAACCAGTTCTGTTCCATGTTACGATTTTTAACTTTGACTTCGTGAACTATTGACCTGCTAAGCTGCTGCATCTGAAGTTTTGAGATTTTGAATCGTAGATCTTTCGGTGTTGATGTTTTGAATGTCGACATTATGATTGTTGACATTAGGTATCAAACTCATCAAATTATGTAGAGCAGTGCCGGATTAAGACTACTCGGGGCCCTAAGCAATCCACACTTGTGGGGCCCCCCTGTCAGTATGTCAACAGGAATTAGTAGCATAGCGCAGTATTTGACAACATAGGTAATGATTTTTCACTTTGTGAGTGTTAGTTTTGTCAGTTAGGTTAGGACATTGCAGGCTTTACCACCTGTTTCTCCTAAAAGAAAGACGATTCCGTGCTTCGTAGGGCACGTTTAGCCGTCGGTCCCGGCCGCCTTCGAATTGTCGTTAGTCAAAAACCGCGTCAAAGGCCGTGAAGCGGTTTCAAAACTCTGAAACAGGGACTTGTGTGGGGTCAGTCCACTCGCTAAGAAAAAGAACAAGAATTAGTCTTTAAAAAAACCTACACGATTAAAAAAAAACAAGAGTAACATACTCGAATCCGCGCACTGCGAAAAAAACGCAAGTCGATTTTGCATGAAATTATTTTCACCGAACATAATCGCAGTGCGCGCATAGGTTACTATTGAAAAACATTAGTATTTCTGTAAAATAAGATGAAAATATATTAAACGTATCTTGGAAGTGGAGTAGGTGCCACAAAAACAAAAACTAAAGTACCTATATTTAATTATTTACAAAAAAAAAATTCGTCTTGCGGCTTTTTTGGGCATTCACTGATGATGATTTCCCAGTAAAACTTCTGTTCATATTTTTGTGCTTCGTCGGGGCCCCCCCTGGACGTGGGGCCCTAAGCTAGTGCTTAATTTGCTTAAGGGTTAATCCAGGACTGATGTAGAGCCACAAGTTCCTATTTCCGCCAGTGCAACTTTGGCAGAATGTTATCACAATTATTAATTACCAGCTTTTGCCCGCGGCTTCGCTCGTGATAAATTCGGGGTAAACGGTTCTGTATTTTAATTTTAATTGTAACAAAGAGTTTGTGCACCAATTGTTGATAGTTTTGTTAGTTTGAAAGCTCCTTTTAAGCGGTTGGGGGCAGATTTCCAAAAAAATTATGCACAAATTTTTTGTTAGCAACGATTAGTCCACATATCAATTTTTAGCTTTCTACCTTGGAAATTGCGGAACGTTCCATACAAACTTCCAGCCCCCATTTTAGGGAAGTGAGAGTTAGAAAGAGACAAAAAGTAATTTATGTCACTGACGATCCCTTAAAATATCCCCACTTAAAAATCACATCAATTAATTTGAATGACGGACAAACAAACAGACACACTTCAACATTTTGAATATTAGTCTGAGTTATTAAATTATTTTATATTACTGGCTATAACCAATGATATTCTATATATATTAAGTTAGATACGCCATCCGTGCCTAAAAAATGAACCTCCGAGGAGAGTACAGTTTGTACTCTTTTGTTTAGGTAAATTTGATCGAAATTCGAAATATGTGTATGTGTGCNTTTAGTCCACCAAGTAAGCATACGAATTTAATGAAATATGATAATTTACATTAACAAGAGATATAAACCATCTACATCTATAACGTTTTAATAATTACATTAAATAGAAACATTAATTTACATTCTGCTTCTCCCTACTTACAAAACAACATCCAAAAATATTCATCTAGTTTATAATAACATTTACTTGTCAATAATTACACTAAAGTAGTTCTTAACATTTTATCGTTAAGATTTAAAATATATTGAGTGCTTTTTTGCTAATTTTACTTTCTACTATTGGTTTACGGGGACGAAGGTAAGTTGTAGTTAAAGTGTCTATTAACTTAAAACTATCTGGATTGTTTTTATTAAAAGAGCAAGATTCTAAAATGTATAAGCATAGAAAAGTCAGCAATTTCATGGTTTTGAATATGGGTTTACTACTATCCTTATTTTAAAATACCGTAAATTGCTCGAATGTACCTTTCTTAGCTCTAAAGATTTTAAGTTACCCCAAAATATTATACCGTAGCGTAGTGTTGTCATAACAAATCCGTGGTAAGCGGTCAAAACGGTATGTCAGAAATCTATAAAAGTTTATACAGAGCAAATTAGAACCTACAGAGTTATTTTTTTACATATTTCAACGCAATGAGACTCCAAAGACATATTGCAGTCTATTAAATTACCCAAACATTTAATCGTGTCTACATATTCCACTGTTACATAATTATTAGCAATATTGTTTTTTTTATATTCTTTCGTCCAAGCAATAATATTTTAAATAGTCTTCTTAATTTCATACTTGTATAATTCCAATAGAGAGTTATCAACAATAACCATCGGATAGTCACTAGATTTGGGCATATCATTGATGCAGATAAGAAATAATAAAGGGCCCAGGAGCCTCCCTTGAGGTACTCCGTATTTTAGGGATTTTTCGTTCGATCTACTCTCACAGTTTCGGCTGATGTTATATTAGTAAGCTCAGTGTACTGAGTTATATTATCTAAGTACGAGTTAAGCAAGCACGCACGCATTTACTCACACTCAAGCACGCGCGCGCACACACACTCATACAATCTAACTGTTGTCTAAGGGTTGGTCCCTATGTATATATTATACCTAATCATTTTTTTTTAAATAAAAAATCGGTTGTATGATAGTTGATAGAACAGCTTTATTTAAAATGGGTTCTATGATAGTCATCGAGATTTAAACGATAATAAAGCTGAACCAATAACCGACGGGATGTAATGAAACACTATTCCACCAAGTGATTGAGAGGAATTAATAAGATCTACAAAACGGTAAGCACCAATAAACGTTAAATCCAATTCCGTTGTTACTTATTATTTTTTAAAAATTAAAACAACTGCATGAAAATGTTTGGATATTTTCTCAGGCAGAATTGTATCAAAGAAACTTCAGTTAATGGGTATTGGGTATTTTTGATTAATATGAAAACGTGGAAAGGATTTTATTGTTTCTGTTTTCCGATCCATATTAATATAAGACCTCAGATTAAATACATAGTGCTATCTATCTCCAATCAAGTGAATACTACTTTATAAAATCATATTTTATGATTATCAGCACATGTAATGCTTATTCTTCAGTAATTAGAAAAGGTTTTGATAAAGGGTCACTTGATAATCTAACAGCAACAAAATGTCATAGTGTAAAAAAACAGCTCTATAGTACGTCTAGCAGTCAATATGCTATTTGAGCTTTCGCTACTTTGAATATCAAGAAATATTTATAGTCAAATTATTGGTAGATCGGCATCACAACTCAAATATTCATTAGACGCCAACAAACCTCAAAATAATCAAATATCGAATATACTAAATTAAGCTTAACCCTTAACTTATTATTATTATAACCATTTTTAAACGTCGGTGTATGAGTAAGAGCGTCGGTGGCTCAATGGTGTGGACTGTTGCCTTCCTACCGGGAGGGCTGAAGTTCAAATCCCGCCACGTACCAATGTGTTTTCGCATTTTCGAAAATATATGTACGTTATCCGACGCTCTTACGGTGAAGGAAAACACCGTGAGGAAACCTGCGCACGCCTGCGAAGAGACTTACAAAGTTGTGCGTGAAGTCGTCCAACCCGCACTGGGCTGCGTGGACGACTAAGGCCTAATCACCCTTTAGGGGTAGGCTCGTGCCTCTCGGTGGGGACGTTTAGTGAGCTGATGATGATGAACCATTTTTAAGCGTCAGTGGCTCATTGGTGTGGACTTTGCCTTTCGATCTGGACGGTGCAGTTTTAAATGTCGCCACGTCACAATGTCTTTTAGACTTTTCGAAGTTATATGTACGTTTATCCAACGCTCTTACGGTGAAGGAAAACAGGCTAAGGAAAACCTGCGCACGGTTGCGACGAGATTCAAAGGTTGTACGTGAAGTCGGCCTATCTGCACTGGGCCGGCGTGGACGACTAGGCCTATACACCCGCGTACGGATTGGCTCTTGCCTCTCGCTGGGGCCGAGATATTTAAATAACTAAAAAATAATTTTAATTTACATTTAAAAAACTTCCACTAAGTAGCAACCAGTTCTGTTCCATGTTACGATTTTTAACTTTGACTTCGTGAACTATTGACCTGCTAAGCTGCTGCATCTGAAGTTTTGAGATTTTGAATCGTAGATCTTTCGGTGTTGATGTTTTGAATGTCGACATTATGATTGTTGACATTAGGTATCAAACCCATCAAATTATGTAGAGCCACAAGTTCCTATTTCCGCCAGTGCAACTTTGGCAGAATGTTATCACAATTATTATTACCAGCTTTTGCCCGCGGCTTCGCTCGTGATAAATTCGGGGTAAACGGTTCTGTATTTTAATTTTAATTGTAACAAAGAGTTTGTGCACCAATTGTTGATAGTTTTGTTAGTTTGAAAGCTCCTTTTAAGCGGTTGGGGGCAGATTTCCAAAAAAATTATGCACAAATTTTTTGTTAGCAACGATTAGTCCACATATCAATTTTTAGCTTTCTACCTTGGAAATTGCGGAACGTTCCATACAAACTTCCAGCCCCATTTTGGGAAGTGAGAGTTAGAAAGAGACAAAAAGTAATTTATGTCACTGACATCCCTTAAATATCCACTTAAAAATCACATCAATTAATTTGAATGACGGACAAACAAACAGACACACTTCAACATTTTGAATATTAGTCTGAGTTATTAAATTATTTTATATTACTGGCTATAACCAATGATATTCTATATATATTAAGTTAGATACGCCATCCGTGCCTAAAAAATGAACCTCCGAGGAGAGTACAGTTTGTACTCTTTTGTTTAGGTAAATTTGATCGAAATTCGAAATATGTGTATGTGTGCTGTCACTGCATTCGAAACACTTTTTTTGATTGTTTTGTGAGCATATCACGAATCCATACTTTTTTTTACATCATTGGTTATAACACCCACGGGGATTAAAGGTTCGTTTACAACGTGTTTTATTGATTTTTCCCTATAATATTTTGTACATTACTGTTTCGAACATTTCTTTTAAATTCTAAAACACGTGTTCATTAGAGGAGATTAGCTGTTAAGTGGTACTACGCCCAGTGCTACGTTCTCAAAGAATTTTATTTCATCTCATTTTTGTGTACCTACACAAAAATTAAATGAATAAAATAATAAGTGATTTGATAAACATTGAGAGCAACTTTCGCACTTTCAGCTGAACGTTACGACGTTATAGATAGTCAAACATGATTTTATGTAACGACCACCACATTGGTAGCCGGAACCGATTTTTCGATATTAATCCGGGATCTTAACGGGGTCTGATATGTCGTTTCGATTGTCGTTGTCGCGACGCCCGCTATTGCGAAAAAAATATCAAGTGGCACGCCGTTGCGAATAGTCGTTGCATCGAAAATCGCTTAATCGAATGACGGACTCGCGAACACGCTGTCTCTAAATACTTTTTTTCGTAGGCTAGATCGATAGTCACGGTTTCGAATTCCATTATTGTTACTAGAGTCCCTGTTTAAAACTGTCGAGGTGGAAGGGCGTAAGGTACTTATATTTTTTGTGCAATAGCGTGCGTCGCGACAACGGCATTCGAAACGACATATCAGACCCATGTTAACGTACCCTGCGAGGCATGCAACATCTTTATTTTCAATGATTTTTCTTTTTCTTTCACAATACGGGAGATTCGAATCCATGACCTCCAGATGAAGCAGCAACCAAGCTCCACGCTCAGCAATTTAAAACCACAGCGAAAGTATATAAGGATAATATAATATTGATATGATGTTTAGCGTGATTACCAACTGTTGACACCAATGACACATCTAAATTATGTAGTCTAATGTTTCTTTAAAACGTTCTTATAAGATTTTTAGACAGTTAAATGTCGGACAATAGACGTATTCATACGAACAAACATTATTATTTCATTTAAAGATAAGATTATATTATGCCACGTTCTATGCAAAACCATTGTAATAACACGGTGATTTAACTTACAATTTTATGACGATAGTAAAGAAATCTCAAAAAGTTACTACGAGTATAATTAATATAACATAGCAATGGAAATTACGATTACGGTCAATTCAAGTTTACATTGTCAAAAGTCAACAATGCAATTTTGCTTTTTAAAGTTAATAGCTATTATTTTATCAGTAAAGCTGGTTCATGGCCTACGACCACTGCCTAAGAATCAAATAAAAAGTAATCATCGTGTTGTTGAATCATACAGTATAGACAATAAGATTTTGCTAAACCTATTAAATGTTATGAAAGTTATAAAGCTATTAGAGAATAGTAGAAGAGCGAAACCAGATCAAAAAACGATGGCTCAAAAGTTATTCAAAACTCTATCAAAAGGGTTATCCCGCCCCATACTGCGAAACGAAGAAATCTTAGTAGCCGCTGCCAAAGATCCAGCAAAAGAAAATGTGAAAATTGAACAAGCGGGCATTGTTGAATCTGAACTGTTAAGTGCATTGAACAAGCAGACATCCGCTTTATTAGAAAGACCATATGTGGAAAAAAAGGGACGAAATGACTTCCTCGTGATGAAACCAGACACATTGGATCCCTTTGTTACAGTAATTCCAAATGCTATTTACTATAACATTGAGAAAAAATGTGTCAATTGGCTTGATGACTGTAGCCTTCAAGGAATAAGAGCAAGATTGCTAAACAAAATAAATTCTCCCTTCAAATAACAGAAAGCCGTCTTATAGTACAGAGTCACAAAAATAAATTAGATTGTATATTTGTAATCTAATGAGTTTTTTATAACCTGGTTTTATATTTTAGTCAAACACTATATTCGATAATTTGGTCTAGTATTAGATTAAACAACTTGTAAAAATACTGTAGAAAATGATGTATAATGTGAAACTGAAGATATTACACGAAACCTTAATTAAAATGTTTATGTTCTGTACAATTGAATATTATAATTAATAATTGTAATTAAAAACACATTATGCTTTATTATAGACTTTTTAAGTTAACACTTTATGTGATATACGCGTTAGCAATACAAAAGTGGCCTCTGTTGCAGAAATGTTTTTACTTTACAATTTAATAATATTATGCATATTCCAGTTCTGCATTTGTGATGCCAATTTTGTAACAGTGGTCACAGCGTTGTTCTATACGGACAAGTATTCGAGACTCCTGCTCATATCTGGTCCGTTGCCTGCTAAGACAATAGATATACTCCAGCGCGATTTGAATGGGACAGTTGATAAGACAAACACCAAATTCCAGCCACTATATAAAAATGTCATGTTAATGCCAAAAGGAAATGACATATTGGGTAAATTGAGAGAAAAATATCAAAATGTGCATGTTGCTCCTATACAGAAGAGAGATTCTATGATAATACTCAATGATATGAGAAAATATTTAACCAATTTCGCTGGTAGAACTTTCAAAGAAACTATAGCAAAAATGGAAATAAGGAACGTTAATAAAACAGTAAATGTGAATGATACTAAAAACGAAACTTTGAAAGTTGCACCCTTTTCTTTTGTACCCAATGATATATACTATGCAGTTGAGAAGAAATGTGCGAATTGGTTTGAGGGATGCAACCAGCACGCTGGTTCAGTGCTTGACTTACCAAGTTATTTTTTCAAAACACTATCGCTAGTGAAACCGTTTGTAGTTCGTTGGATACCTTAATCTGGAAGAAATTATTCGGCATTGCGCTCATATCAGTTCATTTAAAACATAACTTGAAAGAATACTAATTAGGTATTAAAGTATATTTTGGCAAAATAAACCGTATCGTACGTTAGTTTTTAATAAAACATAATGTATGTCGTATATTTTTGCTCAATAAATAGCCATAAACGAAACTAGCAAGATTTTCAAACTTAATATTGCAGTTGGTTTATAATTATTTTTTAACTGAAATCACGCGTAAAGTAAGAATTTACCACAGAGCTACGAAAGTTGTATAGTAGCCGTAACCAAAATAGCACCCAAATTCATACCGGTTCAGAATTTAATACAAAAAAAATCTGTCTTCTATAATACAAATATATTGGTATCTATGATCACTGTCCCATATCAGAAATATGGTAACTATAACCACCGATACCTGGGCGTCACCTTTGATAGTTGTCTAGCATTTGGGCCACACATCAAATTAGTGCGTAATCGAGCTGCATTCGCTCTCGGGCGCCTACATTGTCTAATGCATATCATCAGGTCATTATACGTCCCCACCAAGGGGCACGAGCCTACTCTATAGGATATATAGGCCTTAGCCGTCCACGCGGGCCCAGTGCAGATTGGCCGACTTCACGCCTCCTATGAATCACAACGCACGCACAACCTTTGCAGCCATGCGTAGGTTTCCTCACGGTGTTTTCCTTCACCGTAAGAGCGACGGATAGACATTGGTACTTGGCGGGATTTGTCCACATCAATGAGCAAGCATCGTCGTTCTTATAAATAATAAAATACCATGGAAGTCATTCAGTATAGGTAGTTTAAAAAAAGTAGCATATATCATGAAAAGTTCAATAATCTTTGAAATTCCTTTATGGTTGTAATATTTTTTGTAGCGAGGCGTTGGTAGAAATTAATCTGCATCCGACTTCAATGCGTTTGATATGAATCCCTTTTTATCTAATCAATCTTCATTTCTTTTTCCCACGATTAACAGCAAATTAATATAGTGAAATAAATGCATTGGATTCAACGTATTATTTCGGTTGCACTATTGTTGTACGCAGCGGAGGCATGGACACTGACTGCGGGATTGGTCCACAAGCTCAAAGTCAATCAACGCGCAATGGATCGAGCTTTGCTTGGAGTCTCTCATAGGGATAAGATCAGAAATGATTAAATCCGTAAGAGAACTAAAGTTACCGACATAGTCCGCCAGATCAGCAAGTTGAAATGGCAGTGCGCTGGTCACGTATGTCGCAGAACCGATGGCCGTTGGAGCAGACGAGTTCAGGAGTGGAGACCGCGTCTTGGCAAGCGTAGTGTAGGACGCCCTCCGACCCGATGGACCGACGACTTGCGAAAGGTCGCTGGTGGAAGCTGGATGAGAAAAACGGAGGACCGGATATCTGGCGCAAAATAGGGGAGACCTATGTCCAGCAGTGGACTGCGATAGGTTGAAGAGAGATTGGTGTCAACAGTGCATCTTCCCAAAGAGTGAGAGTTTGGAGTTGCTTAGGTACGTGAATTGAGGCGTTAGCTCATCATGGCGTCCACTAGAATAATATTATTAAATCATTAATATCAGTAATATTGATGACTAGGTAATAAATTATATTATTATTATCTGGGCGATATTTGGAAGAATGCCAGCCTGTTGAGTTAATGCCTTCGAGATCGGTATTTTTCGAAGCTTACTTCCCACTGGAGTTTAAGTCAGCAATTTATAAGGTAGATTCAATTATTATATTTCATAAAAAATATTTTAGCATTGTTTATGTAAAAAAATATATTTAAAGACATTACGTTCTTCGTATACCACTATAGTCTCTCTATGGGCACCTTACTTTTTGAATGGGAACACTTTTGTACAACTTTGAAAGTATTTCTCGCGCAAACTTTTCAATTTATATAACAGATATAAAAAACCTCAACCACATTTCTAATGACTTACACAGTGATACCCCACGAGTACCTACACGAGTAGGTTTAATGACATAAAAATTTCGAACCATGAGAGTTCCGAGCTTTTCCGTATGGCTACGGAATCCTAAAAACGTCAAAAGTATATCGTACGATAGCAGTTATAACAACTTTAGACTAATTTGTTTTATAGGTACTTCTCTTCAACCTATCGCAGTCCACTGCTGGACATAGGTCTTCCCCATTTTGCGCTAGGTATCCCGGTCCTCCTCTTTTCTCATCCAGCCTCCACCCTCTTTTCGCATGTCGTCGGTCCTTCAGGCCTGAGAGCGTCTTATGCTACGCTTGCCAAGACGCGGTCTCCACTCCAGAAGTCGTCTGCTCCAAAGGCCATCGGTTCTACGGCATACGTGACCAGCCCACTTAAGACAGACAGTAACTTTAATTCTCTTACTGATTAAATCTTTTCTGATCTTATACCTAAGAAACAGCTCAAGCACACTTTACAGATACTTAGTGCTTTAAATAAATATACACATATATACCATCAAAGCGATATCTGTGTTGTAGGACATATTCGTGGATATGTATATAAATACCTCTCAAATAAGCCAGGGTATCAATAAGTCTGACTGCTATATCATTAGAATATGTTACGCATACTATAACAAACCTTAAGATGTCATTGATAACAAAAGAACGTAATCGCTATTTCACTATTTCCAAAATACGTCTGAGTCTATCGATTTCACTGAAATTGTGAGCAATAAAGATGCTTTAAAATAGGTAAGAGGTTTACCCACGTTAAGTACTTATATTATCATCTACCAAGACCATGTTTTCGTAGAAGCCAAGTTGTAAATCAGAAGATTTTTTGTAATAATGTTTTTACGTATGATTTTCACGTCTTGATGTTGTGGAATTTTTAATATGTTACACATTTTTCAAGACGGGTGTATTTCAACACCTGTCTTTAATGTTTTCAGCGTGTTTACTTTTTGATACTTAAAAGAAAGCAAGGCAAAACAAACAGGAGACCAAAGATATCTCAATATTTACTCAGTGCTTAATAGTAAATAATAAGGAAGTCACAAACTGAACAGTTTTAGTCACAGGTTGCCAATGGATGGTCCTTAAGTCAGATAAACAGCATAACACAAAATCGAAATAATAAAATAAAAATACTTTAATTAACTCCTTTGAACGCCAATGACACCTAAAGGCGTCGGGAACAAAAAATGTTCTATTGTGTCGAGATTCCTGGCGTTCAAATGGGTAAAACACTAAACCACATAAATTCATAAATATTAATGATAAGGGATAATTTTAAGAATTTCAAATTATTAAACATGTCGTGTTCTGGAGTGGAGACCGCGTCTCGGCAAACGTAGCGTAGGACGTCCTCCGGCCCGATGGACCGACGACTTGCGGAAGGTCGCTGCTGGAAGCTGGATGAGAAAAGCGGAGGATCGGGATATCTGGCGCAAAATGGGGGAGACCTATGTCCAGCAGTGGACTGCGATGGGTTGAATAGAAACATGTCGTGTATGACCAATTTTTTTCGGGATTTCTGACTTGTGTGTATGTGGATGCATTAAATAAACCTACGTAAAGATGATATTTTAAAGTGAACTTACTCGTAACATTCGAACCGTGTAATATTTTCGAATCGAATACACACTGAATTTTTATTGGGAATTTGGGTTCAGTACTATGGGCTTTCTGGTGGAGATTGCTAGAGTCCCGAATTTTGTACATCCGTATTTTTTTACATCATAAGAGAACGGGACGTTCAGCTCGCTCTTGTGGTGGTAAGTGATACGCCTGACCATAATAAAAGCAGTGTTGAAGGAAATTAATGACAGTAGATAGTCAGTATTTTCCGTCAACACTGTCTGCGCTCGTCACCCGAGGCGACAGATAATTCTCTTATACCCGCGAATTTTTCTAGCCCTAGTTCTATAGTGCCCTCGTCCCAAAACAAAGAAGTGCAGAAAACTCCTATTTTACGGCTCGAAATCTTGCACTGCGCTAGTACTTACCTAAACAACTCAGAATCGAGCCTACCACCTATCAAGTACCCCTTATATGAATTTTTTTATTAACATGAATCTTGGCGAATCTTTATAGAAGTGTGTAGAGGAGCTTAAATCAACTTTTAGTACTCGCCTACGCACAATTCAGACTGAAATTTGCAATTTTCATCATAATAATCAGCTTATTAAACGTCCCCACCGAGTGGCACGAATCCGTATAGGGTGTAAAATCTTCAATTTTATTCTCATAACATTCACTAAGTATGGACATTTTGGCTAGGCCACGCCACAAAAGCCAGATTTCTGCTTGAATGCTGGTTTTCCATTTAGAACCACATTGAGAGAAAGTTACACACGCAGATAAGGACTCCTCGATATCTAATTTGCCGATGTTCATCTCACAGCTCTGTTGAAGTTTCTAGTAATCGTATCTTGCTTAACGTTCCTAACGGACTAGCTCACTACTTATTACAGCAAACTAATTGAATAATATCAAAATTGACTGTTAGATTATGGAAATGGTTGACTATTCGTTCAATATCTTGATAAATAATATCAGTAAAATCTAGTGATGCAGGTTGGAGCCCCCATTTAACCAAATGATGCCTGTGTTTGTAAACTCCGCCCTTCCGTAGCTTAAAAGTATTACGATTTATTTTTTCGAGTTAAACATTCAAAGAAGAGTGTGGTGTGTGTGTGGGTGTGCGCACGTGTGTATGCGCGTTGTTGCACATATCTTTATAATCTTAAGGAGTACCTATCATAAAAAAGGTAATGAAATAAATTCATTAAATTAACAAAAATTTACAAAGAAAGCTATATTAGGTATGTTTTATTCGCAATCAACATGAATATTCTAGAAAAACAAACAACTATCCACATCTTATACCGTGACGAGTAAAAAGTATTAAGAACAAACGAAAAAGAACGGCAATGTTCCAACAAATGCATGAAACTGCCGTTCCTGTCAAATTAATTGCCTACAGCTTTCACGGAATATAAATGTCGGCTGCAACACCAAGGGTTCCGGGTTCGATCCCCGGGCAGTACAAACATTTGTGTGCATGAACATGTCTGTTTGTAATTGTCTGGGTGTTTTCTATGTATAATATGTACGTATTTACAAGAAAAAATGTATAAAAGTATGTTTATCCGTTGTTTAGTACCTACCCATAATACAGGCTTCACGCTTAACTTGGGGCTAGAGGGCGCTGAGTGAATGTCAGTGGATATTTATTTAGAAAGAAAGAAAGAAGAAACATTATTTGACCGTAAAAGAATTACAAATTATACACGAGAAATATTCACAGATAAAACAAATAAACAACGATCATAAACTATATGAGCACACAAAAAGCAGAAAGTTATAAATATGGAGAAAAAAAATAGAAAAGCAAGTAGATACGGTCAAAAGGTCCCGCCTCGAAATAAGTGTTGCAGCAGCACTGTTATTCTGGCGAGACCTCCCGAGAGATTTATTTTTTTATATTTGTATTCAGAATATGAGGTAATTTGAGCTAAACTTAAAGCTCTCACTACGGAGGTAGAACAGCATTCAAATAATCTTAATATTACAGAATGAACCTTTCCTTTTTTCCAAGAATGCTAATTCTTTGTGATACTTGTGTGGGTTGAAATGGACGAGATAGTGCTTGTAAATAGAATTGTGTAATATTCGTGTCATTGCATACGTACCATGCACGGAAAAGTAAATGCAAGGTTTTTAAAAATGCTCGTTTCTTCGCTGAATTTCATATGAATTCAGTGAAAGGGCCTTTTATAAGCGGATTGAGTTTTACATGTTTCCAAGGATTATGTGAGAGATGAGATCTAGATGTTTTCATTGCGTTCTAAGTAGTAGTAGTTTTATTTTTGAAATGATTCTAATGATGAAATACGAGCACTACACATACGCACGCACGCACGCACACACACACACACACGCACGCACATACACACACATATATATATATATTATATATATATGTGTGTGTGTCTACATTTTTATAGTTTCTAAGCTAAGAAGATAAGATGACGTTAATTAAATTTCAATACGATTCTATTATTATATATATAATTAACGTCATCTTATCTTCTTAGCTTAGAAACTATAGCATTATGCACCGAAGCAAGCCAAACAAAATCACTGGGTGGGTCCTAGTAAAGCCGGGGTCAGCCTAGCCCGCAAGGCCCCCCTTCGCTAAGCTTAAGTCTATGCCTGTATTTTCCGGCAAGCTATGATAACGCTCAAAGCGCGGCTTTAACACTATCTTCAGTTACTGTTACGTTTCAATGCAGTTGCTTTAATGAGTCTGTGAATGTAGAATTGAAATCTAATACTGAAAATTTTTGGTTTAAGGAAGTATTGACTTTAAGTTATATATTCCGTATCGAGTTTTTAACTGATTTTAAATCAAGTCTGTTAGGCTGTTCGATGCAGTCATAATCTGCTTTTTGTGCTGTTAAGTTTTAATTGTGTTGCCTCCTACAAGCATTGATTAAGTGAAATTACTATAGGGGGCAAGGCAGTGCCTCCGCCAAGTCGAGCGCGAAGCAAACACTGCCATACCATCCTTTACAGGATCCATTTCGCCGCATGTTTGGGCCCCAATTTGAGAATCTTTGGATAATACCAGAGCGCTGAAATTTTCGTCATCTAGTAAGATATAATAACATACTTTAAATCCAAAATTTCAAGTCTGTAGGTCATTTAGATCCGACGTTAAGCGAAAGCAAAGTTTCGCATTTTCGACAGATAGACACTCACTCACTCATGATCATCAAAATAGAACTAGTACTTCCCATTAACTCAGAGAGCTGAAATTCGGTACAGAGTTAGGGTTTAATAGCTACATAAAGGGAAAACTATAAAATCTTGGATAATCGAAGATCTGGAGTATCTGGTGACCCTGCTTAGATAACAAAAGAGCCCATCCAAACTATAAGAGATCGACATACCGCCTTTAAACAATATATATTCAACATGGTAGGCCGCTTCATCCGATGTCTAAAATCGGGGGGCACAGCAGTGCCCCCGCCAAGTCGAGCGCGCTAGACCACAAACAAACATGTTCATGCACACAAATATTCCTTTCAAGTTTCTACAAAAAGATGTGAAATCCCACCAAAAACATTCTGTAAAAATCTAGCCAAGTCTCGACGGAGCTGCTTGATTATCTCTAAAAAGTAATGAAATCAAGACAAAGACGTGCCAAGTCTAAGGTTTTTTACTGCGATTACTTTATAATTATGGTTAATATTGTGTGACTTGGCCGTTGAAAAATTTTTATACGTTAGTGGCTTTATCAAGCCTACAATCGACGGGTTATTGACTCACCGATTTCCAAGTGGCAAATTTGTATCGTCAATGGTTAGCGGTTCTGGCGACAGAATACTCTTCAACGGCTAAGTCACACAACAACAACCATAATAATAAAGTAATCGCAGTAACGAACCTTAGACTTGGCACGTCTTTGTCTGGATTTCATTACTTTTTAGAGATAATCAAGCAGCTCCGTCGAGACTTGGCTAGATTCTTACAGATTGTTTTTGGTGGGATTTAATTATTCGGGTGAGGTACGTGACTTTGAAAAAGTTGACAACGAATTAAACAACAACGTAAGTACGAATCACTTACCGTCGAATGTGCGCTACCGCGAAAAACGTTATATCGAAACCACGCGATTTCGAATAATGCGAACCGGTGGTAAAGTCATAAAAATATAATAATAATAACAATTGACGATTCAAAAGATAGATAAACATTCAAAGTAACAGATTTATTTGAATAAGATTTTTTTTTGTTTGTTTGAATGGCACCTTCAATTAACATTGCAAAATATATGGAAACGCTTACCGTCCTCACATGCATACTCCTGCAAAGCCACGCCACCTCACGCGACAAAACCTAAAAAGTGTAGCTAGTGGAAATTACCGGGTATAGAAGACCTAACAGATGTTGTCTCGGTTGACGGGCGCAGTGCGGCATTGATGAAGGGTTATAATAACAGTCTTTCAGTTGTTGGTCTCCTTCATTGCCACTGTGTCATGGTCAGGCTTATCATTTACCATCAGGAGCCTCCTGACCGTCTTTTTCCTACAGTGTCCTCATCCCGGAACACAAAACTTAATATGATTTTAATATAATTCAAATACATTAATTGAACATAGATCTTAATAAATAAAATATATTTTATGGTAACACACAATTATCTATTGTGTGTGAGTTACATTTAGGGAAGGTGTGAAATAAAAAACACATATATTTTTCATTTATATTGTTAGTCGTATTTGATTTGATCACTTAGATACATGGACTATTATTATAATATAGGCAGGTTCATTATCCATTCTTAGATATATACGACAGTTACTCGAAGATTTAGACTTAACATACCCAGAATTACAACATTTTTGACATTCAGAATTAAAATGTTTAATCAGTGCTTATCTATTAAAAACTTGCAAGCAAATCACATGTTCTAGATGTGGACATCAATACATTTAATGCACATAATTATGTATTATTTATTTATATCTATAATATAGCACTGGATAACTAAACCACGCACCTCGGAAATAAGTTAAATGCCACCGAAATTTGATTCGTAATCGACAACGCGTAATTGTCTGAATACTTAAACATAATGAATTCGTTGCTTTATAAAGCGAAGATATATATTACTAAGTAAATATAGATAAGAAGCAAAATAATAATTAAAAAAATGGCAGTGGTACAAAAAGAAAGTAAACATGACGACTCGTCTTTACTTTTGGCACAATATGTCAAATACATTACTTTATAGATTGGTCAATTCAAAGCGGACTTATAGAGTAAACAAATAATAAAAAACATTGCAACCAACTTGACAAAGGGAATTGTATATTTTAATAAAATTAGTAAATAGTTTCCCTAACTACATAGTACATATTCATTCTTATGGCACCGTACATAGCCCCAACAATCTGCTAGGGCTCCCTCCTTAACTCGTCAACCTTAAAAATATTAACATGAATTTATTTAACAGTTATCTAATTACAAATCTATTTGTATTGTCCTGAATGTTGACATATCCTTAATACTAACAGTTACAACATTAATTTCCAATAAAATCTCTACAAAGTATTGTAACATCAATTTATAATCCGTAAACATTTTTTCAATTAACAATATGAAATGCAAAATCGAAAGTAGTCATGAAATGATTTGTTTATACAATTGACACATATTTGGAACTGCGAAAGTGCTAATAGAACTTAGACTGTATTCGTAGAATTGACTTAAGTATCTTTATCATGGAGTTAATCACCCACTGTCCTCGTTATCCGCTTCTCGGTCTGAAAATGAAAATGACAATGGTTAGTTTTATCATGCTATAGAAAAGCAGTTACCTACTGTAAAGGTGTTTCATACGAATACAGTCATAAAACATAATATAATAGATAATAAAAATTAATGTCAAAGGCCATGAAGACTATATTAATATTAAGTTCGAATATTTCAAATCACGAATATAATACTTATTTACATGAATATTTCATTTCATTTGTAATAATACAACGATTTAGGCTTGATTGATTTGATTTAGGATTGATCGGTTAGTCGCTAATTTTGAAGAGGTTGTATGGCTCCCTCACGCACAGTCAGTTTCTCAAACATCATTATGATTGTTAAACTTACAATAACTTTACAATGGGGAATCCTTAAAGTTGCAGACGGTAAAAGGTCACCCAATGGACTTATATAAACACTTTAATTAATTTGTTGCTATGTAACGTATTGATACATGATCACCAAACGAGAAAAACAAAAGATATTGAAAATTTCAGTTGCAAAGTAAAAGTGTTTGTTATGATATTTAGTATTTTGAAACTACTTGGTTGTGTAGAGCCATATTGCTTAGAAACCTTGGTGGTCTACATATTATTATTAGGTTTACAAATATAAAATTTCACTGTAAGCTAATAATTGAGCTTTCTATATAGGATCCCTTTGATATTGTTTTTAAGAATTATACGTATCGTCCTGGTCATACAGATTTAATTACCTTCATTTTGGAGTCCGCGTTGTCCGTTACCAAGATCTAGCGAAAGCATAACATGAGCAAGGTAACCAGGGAGAGGGAGTGGGGTAATCCGGGATGGGTCTGGGAGTTGAAGTGGTAGCGGGGCGGGGGGGACTCGAACACTTCGATCTCTTCAAAGAATGGGTACATGTCGGGGAACATGGAACTGGGATTCCAAGGCAGCGTGAAAGTTAATGAAGCTTTGTTAGGAATACAAACTAGCATTAGTGTTGCTATTAACATTATTAAAATACGTACATATAATTATAATATAAACACAATACAATCATTGACGTTTTAAAGTAATACATGTTTTCTAGTACAAAACTTTTAATACTAATTAAAAATATAAAGCATTTTACGTAGATATTCTTCTTATTAATAATACGTACATGAAATGTGTAAAAACCCAAATGTTTAGACAAGCATTGTCATAAATTATTGTTTTTCATGTAAAAAGGGTATACCTAAGGAACACATTTTGCTAAAACATTATTTTATTTTATTTTGTTTTTAAAAAATAAGTCATCTCAAAGACTTAGGCTCGTATTACGTTGTAACTTAAATTAAGTTAGCAAGGGTTGCGGCATCCGTTTCTTACTCTATTTAAGTAAAGATCAATGCTTGAGTCTTGTTCTGCAATACGGGCCTTAATGCTCTTGCGCCAATTGTCGACCATCTTTCACTTAAGTAAAACTTTGATTATAGGCTGTTATAAAAAATCACTAGGAAAGTTAGGCTTGCCCACCGAGGGTTACGTACGAATGGTACAGAATTTGCGTCACGAGGTTTTCATGAAATTATTCAGGCAACAACATAAATCTTAAAGGCTAATGTTTACACCAATATCACGGGACTGAAAACAGTTTTCATTTATTTATAGCCACAGACAGATTTTTTTTTTAATATATTCATAAAAATGTTTCAACAAGTTTTGCGATACGAAAGGCAAACATTTTCCAACTTATAGCTTTAATTTTAAATTTTGACCCTTTTTAAATATATTTATAAAATGTTTGTCAAAGAATTATAGTTCAAAATTAAGTATTATGCCGAATTTAGTTCTTTAGCATCTAAGTTCCAAAACATTAGAAGCATAAGTGTTAATAATAAGTATATTTAATATATTTTCTATATGGTCCTAACCATCTCAGGAGGTACTTACTATTTTACAGGTGTAGCTTTGCCATTATAAGTTTCAATGGTGACACGCCTGCTTAGATGCAGTGTTGAAAATATATCAACAGTTATTGGTAACTGTTGAAATATTTTCCATAATCACCTTACGCCCGACCGCGTCACGACAGATGTTATACCCAACTCCTTATATTGATGTTACTCCTTATACCCAAGAATTGGGTAAACCCCAGTGCCCTATTCCCGGAAATCAATAATAATGACTCCATCTTGCCCCATAATAAACAAGGAGATGGTAGTTAGGTTACTAAGCGACTGATAATCATACTAACTTACATACAATTTTTTGTAAATTCATACACATATTATACATAGAAAACCCAAATACAAATAGACATGTTCATGCACACAAATGTTAGTAATACACGGGATCGAACCAAAACCCTTGGTGTAGTAACCGACGCCTCGACCATTACTCACCACATGGGTCGTGATGAGTGCGTAACATGCATGGTGCATGCTTACCGATACGATACGATTCAATATCAAGTCCACCGCCTAGTTAACCTAAACTACTTCTAGTGATCAAAAATAGCTTCCTTTGTCATTTGAATTTCCTTTTAATATTTTTTTATCTTATATTTATTGTTTTTAGTTTTATACATCGACTTTTCTTTTTCCTAAAATACAAAACTATACAACAAAACAGCTTCCTAATTTTATCATTTAATTTTAAATCTTTGTTCAAAATCACGTGAACAACGTGTACTTAACACATCTGATCTGTCGGTGTTTGCTGACGTAGAGTATCTACTTACAGTATAAAATAAATAAATATCCACTGACATTCACACAGCGCCCTCTAGCCCCAAGTTAAGCGTGAAGCCTGTATTATGGGTAGGTACTTAACAACGGATAAACATACTTATATACATTTTTTTTGCAAATACATACATATTATACATAGAAAACACCCAAACCATTACAAACCGACATGTGCATGCACACAAATGTTTGTACTGCCCGAGGATCGAACCCAGAACCCTTGGTGTTGCAGTCGACCTCTCAACCGCAACACCAAATGGGTCGCCTATTGAATTATTGATTAAAACTATGGGATGCAATAATCCGAATTGGTAGCCACATTTATATTTAAAAATTTTATAAATATTGCAATCATCATTTGGTATTGTTACGGAAAATAATTTACAAAGTATTAATTTTATTTACTACAATGAAAATGTGTCATTCAAAGGTTAATATCATATGAATGGAGTGGATGTTATAAAATATTGTTTTTAGTATTCAGATGGAAGAGACGGAAATTGTATTGATTAATCGGCTTAACTATGCGAAATATGTGTGTTTAATTAGTTTTGTGGTTGACTATAAAAAATATATTAAATATGCTTATTATTAACACTTATGTTTCTAATGTTTTGCCTAAGTAAAATACGTAGGTTATACCGAGCATAATGTCTTAGAGTCTCTATCCTCGACTTAGATTCGAACTTAGTATTATATGTATGGGGAGAAAAACGGCTCGGTCGGTACATGCCGGTAACGCGATTATGGATACGCGAACCTACAGGAAGTTGCGACTATGGAAAATGCTCACTTTACTCACTCAGTTTATTAAATGACAGAAAATAATTGCCGTCCGCATTTTTTACGTCCATAGCTAAAATAGGCACAAAATAAACGTACTGAGTGACCTTAATCATATTAGTTCAATGGGAGAATCACTGATAGTTTTGACCTCACCCTAGATAGCAGTAAATCGGTTTTCCGATTGCCTGTAGAAAACAACTTATTATGAGTTATTGCAATTTCCTTTAATGGTAGGAAACCTTGAAATGTATTTTTTAACTTGTGTATCATTCAACTATTCCTTTACTATTTTTCTTGAAAATTTAATATCTGATACCTGCATAAAAGGTAGGTAAAGTATGTTGGCAAATCACAATTCGAGACATATTACACCCGTATATGTAGAATTATTTATTTTCATAGTTTTCTTATGAAGGTCAGCGGAATTATAACAACTGTAAAATTAAACGGTATTTTTAGACTATATCCAGACTAAGCCTGTTTAACCTTATTGTTCACTTTAAAGGTCAATCGGCAACTAAAATTATTCATTATTTCTATTTTTTACAAGAAATATAATCGATTTACACTTTTAGTATTTATTGTGTGTTTGGTTGTTTGCAATTAGGGTATAACACACATAACAAGGTCAGGGAATTAATATATATATTTATTCGAGACAAATGTGGTTTTGAATAGTGGTGGTTGTAAACGGTGATGGTTTAAAAACCAAAAATGGTTTTAAATCATAGTTTAGATTTTTTTATGATCGGGCAGGATCCCAAACTTCTTATTTCTAACCCCTTCCTTAAATTTATATTAACCCACCATCTGTATTAGGTATCTAAATTAGGCGTGACTCTACAACATGTTTTTTTTCTCAGTGTCCTGTGCTGGATATTTTATGGTTTAAAGGGACAAAAAAGGAATAACTGTATAATTTGCTGTATTTATTTTAATTTTGTCTTTATTTAAGAGTAAAAATGCACCAACTAAAAGGTTTTCTTAGTTGTAACATATCAATTAAAAAGGGATTGAATTAAGTCGGAAAAATAAAATAAAAATGCTCTTTTATAATATTTATAGCAGAGAATGCTAATTTATTATTTCTTAATGCAATTATAAAAATGCTATTGCTCTTGCGTTTGTTATAAGTTAACTTATTTGTTTAATAGTCAACTAAGAAATAGCACTAAACAAATTTTATTTCATTTTTCTATGCTCAATAATAAACCGATTGTGTCCCTGACATTTACATTATTGAATAAACCTCTATTCCAAGAGCAGTGCAGTCGGGTAGAATCATATTAAATATTCAGATCCACGTTTTATGAAATTCATGAAAATAGTTTAATATTAACCTGAAGCTAGCGACGCAAAGTTAACAATAGGCATCCGTGTGAACTATACTTTTTTAAAATACCTATATACACGTAATGGAAATATCATATCATAGCATTTTTAAACCGACTTCAAAAAAGGAGGTTCTCAGTTTGACCTGTTAGTATGTATGTAAATATGTATATTTGTCCGCGATTATCTCGCGTTTGGCTGAAGCAATTTCGATGCGCGGTTTTCGGTAAGTATTTGTTAATTTCAGAGAAGGTTTAGTATTTTAATTGCAATTTTAGTATGTTTTCAGAGGTATTTTTAGCAAACAGGTTATTTTTAAATCGTCATCATCGCTCATTAAACGTCCCCAACCGGTAAGGGCAACGAGCCTAGCCCATATAGGGTGATTAGGCCTTAGTCGTCCGCGGGCCCAGTGCCGGATTTGGACGACTTCACACAACAACCTTCGAATCTTTCGAGGCCGTGCATGAAGGTTTCCTCACGATGTTTTCCTTCACCGTAAGAGCGTCGGATAACGTACATATATTTTTTCGAAAATTCGAAAATACATTGGTAGCGTGTCGGGATTTGAACCTCAGCCCTCCCGGTAGGAGGCGACAGTCCACAACCACTGAGCCACCGACGCTTTAAATGTATCCTATACAAAATGTGTTCCTTTAAAAAGGTTTTATATATTTTTTTATTAGTGTCTGATTTATTATATCAAGCATTTGAAATGTTAAGTTTAAATATCATTTAGTTTAAATATCATATACGATAAGATAGTTATTCTCCGTGGACTTGACAGTCTACACTCGTACTCACTTTTTGCAGCGCTGGGTGTTTCTGCCGGCGACCGCTTCTTGGCCAAGGTTGATGCCGCGCGTGGCACCCATCAGCTCAATCTGCTCCACGCATCCACTGAAGCCTGGATAGCGGTTCACGTTCAGCGCATCGGGGATACCACCTGGAAAAATATACTATTTAGAATTCTGAAGGTTACGTGGTATTTTTGCCGAGTGGAATAATAAATATTCTTTGAAAACACAGCGTCGCCTAGGCACAAACTAAGTCTTAGCTTGTAATATAGGTACTTAACAATGAGTACTTATAAAAGATGTACTTTTTTTGTAAATACACACATATTATACATTTATGGAAAATCCCAGACAATTTTTTATATAGAAACATCCAAACCAATACAAACGGACAATGTTCATGTACCAAAGATTTGTAAGGTAACCCTTGGTGTGTTAGCTAAAACCTCATATGTAGGTACTCTCATTACACTATATCAAACAAGAACTTTCCTATATTTCTCTTAGATACTATGTTATTTGCTTAATATCACTTATTTCAAGATAATAAAGTATTTATGTGTTGTTAAGTTTCATCATTATTTATTGAGTTCCCCAGATTGGTTTAAGGCCTCCTTCAAATATTTCTACCTATATTTGTCCTGTGTTGTTTGCCTCATAAAATTATCACCACGCGCTCTCGTCTCGCAAGAGGCTTAAGGGCAAAATATGTAGCAAGGTCTTATTCATCCCACCCTTATATTGAGATGTTCCGAAATGTTTACATAATTTTTTGTGTTCTAAGCATTTTTTTTCTAAATCTTATTACTTACTTGCGTCAAGGTAAGGCAGGTAAGATATTACTCAACAACCGTAAGTTAAAAACATTCGTTTACCTATTTTTGGTGTTTCCCGCAAACTCAACAAGTATTGGGCAACTGTTTACATTTCGATGTTTTTCCATATTTCTCGCTGTTATTGTCAAGTATTAAAATTAAAACGCGTTGTTAAACAGCCACGAAACTTTTAAGTTTGGAATTATTTTCGTACGAACAATAAAATTAATGTTGACGTTAGATGTTGAAATTGAAACAAAGAAAGTGGCTGTTCCCATTTAAAAGACCGCAATGCATTTTTATGCCCTTTGGTATATATTAAGCATCGTATCATTTATCCCAAGGTGAATCTTGCAAATATTGCCCTCTAAATAGAGCAAGCAAATTTCTAACATTATCATCATCATCATTAGCTCATCAAACGTCCTCACCGAAGGGCACGAGCCTACCAGTATAGGTTGTAGAGGCACGCTCGCGCCTTCCCGGTCAACCGGTACCGTCGCAAAAGATACGTACCGCAATTTTTAAAACTGTAATATCTTCGTAAATATTCATTTAAATCATATGCTGTAAAGGGCCATATAGATTTATATTAAATCAACAGTTGATTAAAATCTATAATAAATCAACAATTGATTAAAGATATTTAGTTGGATAAGGAAAAATGCTGTATTGGTTAAAATCGCTTTGAAAATCAGCCATCATTTGTTATAGAAAGTAAATGACAAAAATATGTGATTGTGGGATATGCATAAGAAATAAACATATAGCATCGCGGAGATTTCTGTGGACCTTTTCAATGTGTATAATAATTAGTACATTATTTTAATAAATATTGTAGGGTTCAGCCTACGACATCGCATTAGAAACCTCAAAAATAACTGTATTTCCCTACTTTTTAATGGATGTTATTATACATATAAAACTTTCTCTTGAATCACTATATCTATTTAAAAAAAACCGCATCAAAATCCGTTGCGTACTTTTGAAGATTTAAGTGCACATAGGAACATAAGGACAAAAAAGCGACTTTGTTTTATACTATGTAGTGAATTATGCTATCAGCACTCGACGCGCCTGCTTGCCGAGCCCTTTACACTGCACGTGGGTTCGTGCGGGTGCGTCGTGTCGCGTGGTATCACACACAGTGAGAGCCCAGCATAATATCCGCCGTAAGATAAAGATATCCTTTCAAAGATTTCCACGTGGACCAATACCCTTATTGTAATACCTGTCGATTAATAAGTTTCCATACGATACTGACTTGTTTCGTCAAGGTTTATGGTTTCGATTTAGTAGTGGCGGTTGCTACGTGAGATATACAGAAGTTTATATATTGGCCGAAGGTCGAGTCCTTGAGACTAAAAACAGTTATAAGATTAACGATAACAATTATAATATTAATTTCATACTCGTATACCGACACATAAAACAATGGGAGTAGGTCGTTAAGTTTTAGCAATTTGTATTCGTATTATTAAACATCAATGTTTCGGTTTAATTTAAAGTTTTCTTCTATATTTATTTTAATTAAGTTTCTAACTTATGCGATTGTTTAAATTGAGCTCAACGAAAAAAATAGCGAAAATAACACAAAGAAACCTTAAAATGTGCCTATTTATGATTCCAAAAATAAGGTTTGCATTGAGAAAGTTTCGCTCTTGATTGTTTATAGCGTGAAAAATACTGGTAAACTTTACTGAAACAAAATTGTAACAACAAAATTTCGACGCAAATTTAACGAAATCGGCACTGTAGGCCCGCTAGGGCTTCACAATCACTTTAACTTTATTTCCTGAACCAGTATTTTTAATTTGGTCGCCAAACACTGGAAGATTGACTTTAATAACCACCGCGTCTGCCTAAAAAATGGATTCAACGTTTGCCCTAACGAATATGAATTCTTAAACTTTAGTTTTTTTTATTTATTCTTTTAGCAAGATTGAGATGGCGCAGTTCAATTGTGAAAACGACACGTTGCAGTGATTTATGAAAAAGTGACAGATTTGCCAGATGTCAACATAACAACAAGGCCGCTACACAGTGTCAACCTTGAACTAACCTATTCAAAAAACCCGCTATATATGATAGTTTTCAACAGGGAGTTTCAAATTTTTATCAGTAGTTTAGTACCATGCGACTTGTATATACTTGTTTTACGCTTAACTTGGGACTAGATGGCGCTGTGTGAATGTCAGTGAACATTTATTTATGTCTATATTTATTTGTCATCAGCTCATTAAACGACCCCACCGAGGGGCACGAGCCTACCCGTATAGGGTGATTAGGCCTTAGTTGTCCACGCGGGCCCAGTGCGGATTGGACGACTTCACATACACCTTCGAATCTCTTCGCAGGCGTGCATGAAGGTTTCCTCACGATGTTTTCCTTCACCGTAAGAGCGTCGGATAACGTACATATATTTTCGAAAATTCGAAAGCACATTGGTACGTGTCGGGATTTGAACCTCAGCCCTCCCGGTAGGAAGGCGACAGTCCACGCCATGAAGCCACCGACGCTCTCATATATAAACTCATATATTTATTTATAAACTCCTATATATGATAAAATGTAGCGGTCGCCAACCCTATCACCAGCTGTTTAATAACCCAACTTGTATTGTCGGGACGCGTGAGTTCTACACTCCACCTGACCACGTGACTCGCCGGCTTCGCTTTTGTCAGAGTTGCACTACAACTTGCTTTTGTGAACACCAAACAAAGGTTTATGGCGTGACGTCATGGTTTCTGGCTTAATTTAGTATTTTATCTCATATAAATAAAATTAGAGTGTCAGTTTGTAATATTAAAATAACTGTTATTTACTAAATTCATATGATTATAAACACGGACCATACACTAAAACAGCATTTTCTAAAATTCATGATGTCTGTTTGTTTCTGGTTATCTCTAGCAGCCGGACGGATTTGATTTCATAAGGAAAAACTTAGACTACTTTTTTTTGGATTTTCGAAACATCTACGAACCCAAATGGTACGTAATTTGCAAAAAAATACTGGATATCGGTATAAGTATTTCTTAGGTAAAAATACTGTTAAAAGGCCTCGCAAAGGCTCTTCGCCCACGCCTAGATTAGATTTTGCTACGCCACGGATTCGATGACGCAAGAGGACCGATATTAATGCAATAAAACTATGTTTTTATTGAAATTATAAGATCAAAAACCATATACGTGCACGCTAAATAAATGATTATATGACACAAATCAAACGATCTATGAGAACAATAAAAAAATACTGATGATATGAAATCGGTGCTCTGAACATCTCCTTATCAAAAATATAACTGAAATATCAATCGTTTATTAAAAATCGGTTCATAGTGTAATACTACGGGTAGAGATTTTAATGACGGAACCAGTTTTGTTACGCAATTGTTATTTTATCTGTGCTAGTATATAATTAATTATAAGAAATATCTACTGACATTCACACAGAGCCATCTAGTCCCAAATTAAGGATTTAGCCTGTAATATGAGTACTAAGCAACGGATAAACATACATTAATTTTTTTGTAAACACATATATATAGAAAACATCCAGACCTAAACACAGACATTTTCATGCACACAAACGTTTGTACTGCCCGGGAATCGAACCCGGATCCCTTGGTGTAAGAGTCTCAACCAATTACTCCACATGGATGAGCTAATATCCACACTAAAAATATGTTGATCTTATAATTATATTACGTACCAACATAGATGTTAGAGTCAGCGTTCATGACATTGGAGAAGCCTGTGCTTGAAGCATTCTTGCTTGACGAGTCCACCATGAGGTTAACGGTACCATCCTTGTAGAGTTTCACAATTACCTGTGCAAAAAAAGTTGGATACAGATAAAAAATAAAATAAGTAACAAAACATTATTTATTCTAGATATATAATGATAGAGAGAGACAACATAAGAATAGGTGAAAACATTATCATTTCATTTTTGAATTTATTTAGAAGGCATACCCGTTCTCTTATCGATTTCTATGACTTGATAGTGAAACTAAAGGCCAAGCGTTTGATTACTTTGCTCGATAAATTCTCGCCTTTATTAATTAAAATTATATATATCACAAACCAAGAAAGACCTTTGCATAAAATTCACAGATAGAACTACGATCAACTATCTAATGAAAAATGGTTAGTTGCTTCGTTGCGTCTTTCCATCAGCTCAGTAAAATCTATTGATCTTTACTAGGTGGTAGACTCGATACTGAGTCGTCTAGGTAGGTACCACCGCAGTGCCAGATATCATCCCGTAAAACAGCAGTGTTATTCACTTTTGTGTTTCGGGATGAGGGCACTGTAGCTCGCTAGCTACAGTGCCGTTCTGTTAGATCTCTTATACCCGATAATTCACTAAATTACCGGGTATAAGAGACCACATCTGTAGTCTCGGGTGACGGGCGCAGTGCGGCATTGATGGAGGATAATAACTGTCTATCAGTTATTGGTCTCCTTTAATGCCGCTCTGTCATGGTCTGGCGTATCACTTACCATCAGGTGAGCGCCCAGACCCTCCTGTACACTAATAAAATTTTAAAAAAAAATTTCGAGAGACATTATATGGGCTCATGTCACATTAGCGGTACCTTTTTATCGACGGAACCGAAGGTGTACACGCAACAATTTTTAATAAGAGCTTTACAGCTAAACGTGACTTAATATTTCCACAGCGTTGTTTTTGTTTACGAGCTTGCTAAATATAACGGTTAAAACGGTTTACTGTAGGAACTTATTGTTTTATGAATACTGATTTGGCTAGTGTTGCCGCTCAATTGTCCATCTATCGATAGTTGGTCAAGGTAATAGTTTTACAAATAGATAGTTTTGATTCTTCCAAATGTATCGATAGACGATGTAACTTAATATCGAATAAACTATCTATAGTGTCGATAGTTCTGCTCCATCGACAGTGACCTTTACTGTTGACATAACAATACTATGCCAATAGTACTATTGAACAAAATTTTTTTTTTTTCGGTTTGTATAATTGTATGATGCCATTTGTAGTAAGACATAAATTATTTTTTATTTTTTAATTTAACACATAGCATAATCATATCGATACTATCGATAGTATCAATTGTTATTACCATAGTTGTAGCCGATGCAATCGATAGTATCGATACTTGAATAAGCAATTTCAATATTAAGCCTCAACACTATCGATATTATTATTAGTATTGCAATTTACTGACAAAATGTTGTGTGATTTTGATGTGCAGCAATGGAGTGGTGTGCATGGTTAGCATTTAGAAAGTGAAGGAATATTTTTCATCAAAAAATGCCTCTATGTCTTAAGACAAAGGTCTTTGTAAATTTTGTTTATAAGTGTGTGTTGCCAGATATGACTTATGAAATCGAAATGTCCTCTAAAGGAATTTTAGATAGGCTTAACGTTGCTCTACGCGTTGTTGAGAGGGCTATGTTAAGTGTCCCTCTGTGCAATAAGATTCCTCCCCCCCTATTCAACCTATTGCAATCCACTGCTGGACATAGGTCCCCCTATTTTGCGCCAGATAAGATTCGAACAAGTATATCCGTACGAGAACTACAGCAACCGACAAGCCCACAAAGACTTAGCAAGTCAGTGTGGCAGAACGTAGACTTGATGGCCGATGGCGCGAAAAGGTTCTTGAGCGTCCACGTAATGAAAATCAAAGTGCCGGCTGACCCCTAACCAGAAGTGATGATTTGGATAAGATGGCGGGTACCAGATGGATATAAACTGCTAGGGATGGGATCTATAGGAAAATTTAAGTAGCTTTCGATGATCAGTGGGCATTTCAGGCTATAATGATGATGATACATTTAACCAAATTGAGATGTCGGTAGTATCGATACTATTAATAATATCATCGATAGTATCTATAGTCAAACTATCGATAGATCGGCCGCAAAAATGTATTACCTACGTCTCTAATTTATAAAAAAATAAGAAAAACATTATTGCTTCACGTACGAGTATTATATTCATTAAATGCTTATAAACATTGAGTACTTGGTATCAAGTGCCTAATTATAATGTACGCAAATAGCTATTTTATATCGAAAAAGTGAAGAGCCAAATTATCGATTAGATAAATACATAATCAGCTTAGAGCCAATAAAGGCGTTTACGTTACGAATTTTTATTTTACTGCCAATTATTATTTTTTTCAATTAGGAACAAATCTTCGTAAACAACATAATCGCAATGGCAGACACGAGTGGGTGCTCAACTTAAATAGAATTCAGTGGCCATGATAATGACGTACCTATGTAAATGCCGCCTAAATCATGTTAGCGTAGAAAGTGGTTTCTATAAAAAAGGCTCTATGGTGTCATAGTAGTGGATAGGTATTCTTCTTCATCAAGTCTTCAGCTGCAATATACCCACTGCTCAATTAAAGCTTTGCCTAATACATTTCCCTGCCACAGGTCGGCATATACAATAGGTTGGTAGACTAGGTACTGAGTCGTCTAGCTAGGTACTACCGAAGTGACAGATAGCGTCCCGTAAAATAGGAGTGTATTGTACTCTATGTTTCAAGATGAGGCTACTAGTAGCTAGAAAATTACCGGGTATGAGAGACCTACTATTTGTCGTTTCGAGAGACGGGCACAGAGCAGTGTTGACGGAAAAATAATTACTGTTATTAATTTCCTTCAACCCTGCTCCTGTCATGGTCAGGCGTATCACTTACCACCAGGTGAGCGCACTGACCATTCCGTTCACTTAGAATCCGAGCCGGCCGTATAAAGTCCTTTGTGTCAGATACATGAAAAAATTTTTGAATATAATCTGAGAAACCATAGAACTAAAGGTCGACACCACTGAAAATGCTTGATTTTGCCCACATACAAAATCATGACCTCACTTCCGGTTATACTTCCAGACAATGTAATTATAAATCATAAGATACATGACAAAAATTAACGGGAAAATAAAGTTTTCGATGAGTAGAATTGAGTTTTAAAGGTCGACAAGCTCAATTCATTCACGGACGTTAGTCGACCACGTTGAAAGGACGTACCTTTGATTGTGGTCAACTCATGTTCGTGAATGAATTTAGCTTGTCGGCCCTTAAAATCTCAATTTGATCATGTATCTGATCCATAGGACTTTTATACGGCTGGGTCTCAGACTATTATGTCATAAAAATATATGGCTTCACGTATAATTTTAGGACCACGGGTGACCACTATACGCTTAGCTTCAGTAGTATTTAAGTCAATGGCCAGCTTTCTTACACGACGGAGCAACGTTAATTTACCTATCTCAACATTTCTGATTTAGTCGCGTGGATAACAATCGTAGCTGTCACCATGACTCATCCACGAACTTTAACCTATTTATGAGGTGCAACATAAGAGCTTCGGTGGCTCATTGGTGTGGACTGTTGCGTTCTGATCTGGAGGGTGCAGGTTCGAATCCAGTAACGTACCCATGTCTTTTCAAATTTTAGAAGTTATATGCACATTTATGAACGCATCGTGAGGAAACCTGCGCACGCCTGCGAAGATATTCAAATGTTGTGCGTGAAGTCGGCCAATCCGTATTGGGCCTGCGGGGACAACTAAGGGTAGGCTAGGCTCGTGGCCCTCGGTGGGGACGTAAAATGAGCTGATGATGATGATGAACATAAGGAACTACATTTTAGTACCAACTGCTTAGATTTAGAACTGAATAGTGCAGCAAAACTTCTTGGCACGGCGAGTACAGAATTATGATTCAAAGATATCATTTGGACTCTGATCAGCCGAGGATTTAATTTGACTTCAAGTAATAAAGATTTCTAGATAACTTACCAGATGTCTGTCAGAGTCGATGACATATACGTCTTCGATGTAGACGCTCGATAAACCACCTCCGAGATCCCAGTCCATGATCACGAGTCCGTTTTCAACTGCATACAGACGATGGCTCATTAGAGGTTATACGAAATTTCTACAAGCAATTAGAGCAGGAAGCGTCGGTGGCCCAATGTTGTGGACTGTTACCCTCCTACCGGAACGGCTGAGGTTCAAGTCACGTACCAATGTGATTTCGATTTTTGAAATTTTATATACGTTATCCGACGTATGCTCTTACGGTAAAGGAAAACACCGTGAGGAAACCTGCGCACGCCTGCGAAGAGATTCAAAGGTTGTGCGTGAACGCATTTACAGGGTATTAATCTATACATATAAATTAAATTGGAGTGTCTGTTTGTAATATTGAAATACCGTTTTACTACATGCACATGAATATACTTACGGTACATACACCAAAATATATATTTTTTTAATTTTTTACTGTCTGTCTGTTTGTTCCGGGTAATCTCTGATTTGATTTGATTGATTTTGACCCGCGTGGACGACTAAGGCGTAATCACCCTATTCGGGTAGGCTCGTGCCCCTCGGTGGGGATGTTTAATGAGCTGATGATGATGTCTATTTATAATAGTGTAGGAGTAAAACTCAAAGCGAAACCCTTTGATGAAACCGACGTCTCGACACATGGGTCGTACAATTTATGTGTAAACATACTTCTAATCAGGATGAAGTCTCCAGCGTTGTGTGGCGAGTGCATTTCCCTCTGGTACAAGAGGACACCGTCTCTGTCCGTGTAGAATGCCATGGCGATCACCACCGGTTCACGTGCGTCCAGGTCATAGCGCAGCTGGCTAGCTGGCAGCTCAATGTATCCGTTGCCTACGAACGCCACACTCTGCCGGAGTTCCAAGGCTGGAAGAACAGTCATCATTATGGCAACCATATTGAATTGACCATCTATGTGGTATATAGGGTGAGAAGTCTGCATCTAGGCTAAGCCTCCCTTAAAGCTTGAGAAGATTTGGATCATAGCGTGAAACGATGCTCCATTCTCCATGATGAGCTAAGCGGAGGGCAATTACACTACCCTAACTTTTCTCCAAGTGTTTCGTCGTTTATTGAACTCTCATATATTTGGTTTCCAATGTACAAGATAGTTCATATTCTCAGAAATTTCTTTCTTTCTTTTCGGTACATTTACATTAAGCGAAGTATATTTTTTTATTTATTTGGCATGCGAGGGCTAATTTTTACTGCATTTCATTGGCAGATAAAATTCATAATATTATTATAGAGAGTGAAGGAAGCTACTTTTATTAAAAAACGTGAAAATAACAGTATCGTGAACTAGCGGATACTTGAAGGCTGAAACTAAAAGGCTCTATTGAAAAAGTCCATATACATAATACGTACTTAAAGTGATGAAATAATACATTAACAAATAATTGCTTTCAGTATTACACGCGCTCGCTGGTTTTAGTTCACATTTGCGCTTCATTGACAGTCTTTGTATGTGTCAGTATAGTAGGTTAGGAGTCACAGTGTCTCACATGACTGCACACTATCAAACTAATCCATCAGCCACATTGCATGCGGCTTGCATCAGTTAGGACTAGGAAAATGAAAACTTGATATATAGGCGACCTTGGGAAAAGTTCATTTCACTCGTTTGAAATACCTTTTGGACCGTAACAGTAATTGAAGATTAAAAAATTTGATCATTTTACGAATGGTTTCATCAGATGCATAAACTTAATTCGAGAATGATATTCTATAATGTGTTATTTATTTTAATAATTCATAAATAGGATTTCAAGTTACTCAAGTTGGCTTCGAATTTAAATAAGGAAAAGTTTTGTAGTATCTTTTATTTAGCAATTATGTTTCAGTACATACCTATTCATGGCTCTCAAAATTAGTAATTTATGCATTCTTATAAGCAATTTAACAAGCTAACTCAAAATTTTATTTTTGAAGCAGTTTTTGTAATGCATAAATCCTAAATTAAAAATCCCTTTAGTACATTGTACTGGATGAAGTTCACTAAGTGGTGCATCAAATTTTATTATATCTTTTTGTCCATAAAAGTTGAGTGCCACTATACGGGATTTCCATCAAGCTTTTAAGCGTTCGGAAACTACATTACATGAGCATAATTCGACATACGACGTGTGTAATACAGTTTGCATCAATACTCACGCATTTGACAATTAGTTCCTGCGAATCCGAGCGGGCAGTCGCACGAGTAGTTCAGCCTTGATTCATAGTCTCGTCGGCAGGTGCCTCCGTTTCGGCAGGGTTGCAGCACACATGGGTCTCCAGGGGGTCTACGTGCCGCTATAGGACCGCTCTCGCAATATCTTCCAGTGTAACCGTGGGGGCAGATGCAGGCACTGCCGTCTTCGGTGCACTCGGCTCCGTTACGGCATTGGGAGCACACGCTTTCCACCTGAATTGACAAGAATGTTACCTTCTATCTCGTATATGTATAATAAAAAATATATGAAAAACCTGATTTTATTAAGTTCATCATCAGCTCATTAAACGTCCCCACCGAGGGGCACGAGCCTACCCGTATAGGGTGATTAGGCCTTAGTCGTCCACGCGGGCCCAGTGCGCATTGGACGACTTCACACACTACCTTTGAATCTCTTCTCTTTGCATGAAGGTTTCCTCACGATGTTTTCCTTCACTGTAAGAGCGCCTGATAAAGTTTAAATTCATACAAGCTAGTAAAGGTCAGACTCAAATAAATTAGGACAAGAGGCCAATAATCAGCGGACATGATGTTTAGATGACTGTGTGCCCTCATTTCACTCTTTGTTACGCTTACACTGTTTAAAAAAAAATCCCATTATGCCTATTATAACGTTATTAAATAATCATGATATTGATGTGAATTAATCTAAGACGAAATGGATACGACATATTTTATATAGGTATTGACTATGACTATAAAAGTTATCTATATAGTAATACTAGAATTTGAAATCCAATTAGGCGATTCCCTTTCTAGGAGCTGCAGTAAGAAGTAGATAAGTATTGCATTCGAAGGCTTATGTTTCAGTTGCGACTATGTTTATCGTCGTACAATAAGTACTCTCGTGTAAATAATTACTGTTTAAGCTAAAATAAACAAAGAATAAAAATGAGTGATCTGACTTTTTATGCAAATTGTATTATGTACTTCAACGTTTGTCACCTCGGGAATGTCTCCACGGTCATAGTTGCTGCACTCCTGTACGTTAGCCGACTGGATGGACGCGCCAACTATGTCCACAACGTTACCAAATACCATTACCTAAAAAAATAATTATTGATTAATGTTCATTTCTCAAAATATCTTTAGTGGTCCGGAAGTGGAAACTAGGAAAATAATATTTTTTTATCACATTAAGGACCTTTAACAATATGTCTCTTGAGTCCAAATTTTAAAAGGAGGCATAACAAATTACTTAAAGAATCATCTTAATTATTTAGAATATACTATTCTATAGTCCTTTCTCCATTCATCCATATATCACATGGAAATGACGCGAAACAAACGAGCTGATAAAAAAACTTACGTCCTTAATGCATCCCTTGAAGCCACCGGTGACTCCAATGTTCTTATTGAGTACGATTGATTCATCGGCGCCGCCCACGAACATCGGAGTTTCAAGGTTCAGGTCCTGTTATGAAAAATATATATTGATTAGCTTTTTTACACATTGTGTAAAGATTCATCTTTAATCTACGTTCAATAATTTAATATAAAGATAAACGCAAATGTCTCATAAATTTATAGAATCATGGAAACTCAAAGTTATGAAATAATGTATAGGGTCAATAAAGGTCTTGACATTCAAGAGCTTATATATAGCCGTAAATAGGTGTAGAATTCAAGTATATAATTTAATTTAAAAAAATGATTGATCTGCTGACTTGTGAATTATTTAATTATTGGCATATTCTGATTACAATAAGTTCTAAAATGTGTAATCTATGTTCAAGATATCGTAGTATGCTTATACATGGATGAGCACTTAATCTGCCTGTTTCAGTTAATTTTTTTTCTTTTTAGGACTGCTGGAAGAGATTCCATTTGATATAAGCAGTATCTTTATACTTTTATTTCAATTGTTATTGTTGATTGACTATGTTTATGTGTGCATAAATAATAAATAAAATTTTGATAGAACTTACGTAGTTATTAGACATGAGTTTATCTTCGAAGTTGTACTGCAAGTCGATAGTGAGGGTAACACTGGGGCCCACACGGACGATGTACACGTCAGTCCATTCGTTGACCGGCAGTGTCCTGTTGCTGGTCAGAATCACTGGGCGACTTCCTAAAATAGAAATTCTCATGTAATTTTTGACATAAGTTACTTCGCTTAAAACCTAACTTAAAAAAAAATAGATTTTTACAGATTAAAAAGTATTGGGCGTTTTGCTATTAAAACTAATACAGCCCTTACACTTAATAATTGCAGATTGTATTTTTGTATTATTCTATGTTTAAAATCTTTTTCTTTTATCCGATGCTCTTACGGTGAAGGAAAACATCGTGAGAAAACCTGCGCACGCCTCCGAAGAGTTTCAAAGATTGTGCGTGAAGTTGTCCAACCCAAACTGGGCCCGCGTGGACGACTAAGGCGTATACATACGGGTATGAGTCCTTGTGTCCCTCGGTGGGGACGTATAACTAGAATTGACGTACCATCTCCAAGGTCGTAAATGAACTCCAGTTTTCCATTGTGGACAGTTAGAGCGGTGAACCCTCCATAGCCCAGCGGTGACTCCGCCGAGTACATGATGATACCATCGGAAACGGGGAGGCTGCCTTAACTTTCATCGACATCTTGAAGATGCGCGAAGACTTTGGAGCTTTGATGGCCAGGTATGCGCTGCCTGTGAAGGCTGGGTACTCGATGTTTTGCTTCATGTCACAGCTAATATAATAGAAAACAATATTATGTTAGTTAAGCCATTTGAAAATTTCAATAACCTAGAGAAATCATTAAAATATTTTCACGCATTTTAAAGTAAATGTATATTTATTTTGTGTATGTTTATTTATATATGCTAGGTATATAATTATTTTTGTAATGGACCTATGTATTAAAATTTAATAATTTATGAAATATATTATCTCGTATTTAAATTGTTATAAATAGTATACCAATGTTTTAAATGTAGATCCGCAAATATATAAAGTATTGTTTCATGTCACGTCTTATGCAAATGTAAAGGGAAATCTGTTATTAGCTGTGCCTTAAAATCAAGTATTTATAAGAAATATTGTATATTGCCGTGTTGGTTTTTTTAATAATAAAATAATACTTAAAAACAACATCTAGGTATGTATAACCTAGGATGTTGTGACCTAATGGCCGGTAGTCCCGAATTTAGCTGAGCTTCATTTTAGCTTTATATAAGTATGTTTATCCCTTGTTTAGGACCCATATTACAGGCTAATCATATTAAGTTTGGGGCTAGATGTTGGATGAATGTCAGCGGATGTTTACATTTATTTATTAATATATGAGTAATCTAGACATTAAATATGGCATTTGCTTAGTTTTACAAATACCTATGGTTGAAATATCAATCAACTTTTATATTTATTGAATCAAATCAATTTAAAAAAAGAGGATTAAGTTTATGTCGTCGTTTGATGTTTTCATCGAATTGACCGCCTATTTCTAAATGCTCATTTAAAATCTAATAAAATATGTCGTAATTGCTAGAATTCAATTCAAGAGCTTCAAGTGCTGCAGTTAATACTTCGAATCCTTATATATTATCAATTCTACAGCAATTTTGTGCGCATTTCACTTTATAGACCCTTAATGAAATATTATAATTAAACTCTACAAGTTATCAAAAATCCAATTTATCGTGCTTCGCATTAAACTGTGGGCTCATGGCTAGAAGCACTTTTGTGTTCATAATACCTTCCTACGTTATTTCATTGGGTAATAATTAATTGATATAATCGATATAATCCTAGGTCATATTAAATTATTAAATAAGGTTGTTGTAATTGTATTGTGTGGTCCTATGTTCAAGCAGATGCGTTCCAACTTCCAACACATTTTTTTTTTTGATAAAATTGAACGTATTTGTTTGATTAAATTTCAGTACTAAAAGTGTCCCAATTAATCATCGCTTTTGCTCAGAAAATTCCAATAAGACGATATTTACCTAGTTATTTTTCAGTGAAATGACAGTGATTTTTTTATTAATTTGTATAAATTTGTGTTGATAGGTTGTATGTAGGGATAGGGTTCATTGTTTAGTAGAATGCAAAGGTTGTGATTGTAACGCTGAAGAGGCTAATTTTTATATGTTTTGCTTTTAGTATTATGAACTTCAAAAAAGGAATAGCTTTTCTCAATTCGAATATTATTTTTTTTGACACGACTGCATCTTTATAGAAGAGTACGGCCTAGGTTTTTCGGCCTAGTAGATTGACGACTTGAAAAGGCGACTGGAGCTTCACCATTATTCAATCGGAGGATAAGGGGATCTGGTGCATAATGTTTTACTTTTATCTACTCCCTTTGTGGACTGCGATGAACACAATAAGAAGATTGAACAGAGAGAGGGTCGATAATATTCACTTACTTCTTGCCAGTGTATCTGACTGGGCAGGCGCATTTGTAGCCATCAGCGGTGTCGGTGCACTTCCCTGGTCCACACAGTCCAGGCCTGCAAGCGTCGCCGGTCCGGTCGCAGTTCAATCCACCGAAGCCAGGGGCGCATAGACAAATGTAGCCCCGTTCATTTCTCGCTTCCTAAAGAAGGGGTAAAAATTACAATAACAAATACAGAAATCATCAACTACCACAGACCTTCTCACATACCGTGACTATAGTAGATTAAGCAGTGAAAATACTATCGTATCGGTATGGTTGTGTACATGAACATATCTGTCTATTGAAAGCTCATTAATTCCGTAATCCGTGATAGTGTGACAAAGTGTGTAGAGCAATGGCGTGGTGGTGCTCTTCTTCAAAATAGGTGATATACTCTTGGTGAAGAATTAAAGACCCCTCACGCATTGAGCCAATTTATAAGTTGTTTTCTAGGCATCGCAAATCGTCTCTCTTGTAGATTTGACTACTTTCAGCCTCCCGAACAAGCCATAGACTACATACATATGCTGCAGCAGATTATACAGAAGACCGGAAAGTATAATTGGCCATTATGCTTGGCTTTTGTGGACTATGAGAAAGCATTCGATTCGATCATGACTTGGGATGTGCTTCATGCTCTCCACGGGTGCCATATTGATTACCGCTACTAGTATATCGAAGTATTGAGATATTGTACGAGAGTGCTACCATATCAGTTCGAGTACATGAAAAGCTTACACATCCTATCCAATGGCACCGAGGAGTAAGACAGGATGACGTTATATCTCCGAAACTGTTCAAAGCTGCTTCGGAAGATATGTTTAAGCTGTTCGATGGAATCAACTTTAATGACGAGTATATCACTCATCTTCGATTTGCCGATAAAAAAGGAATCTCATATCTATACTAATATATAAAGCTGAAGAGTTTGTTTGTTTGAACGCGCTAATCTCAGGAACTACTGGTTCGATTTGAATAATTCTGTTATTCGTGTTAGATAGCTTATTTATCGAGGAAGGCTATATGCTATATATCATCACGCTACGAGTAATAGAAGCGGAGCAGTAATGAAAAATGTTTCAAAATCGGGGGTATTTTTTCATACTTGGAGCTTCCGCTGCGTACGCTGCGTAAACGGTTAAAGTTACACAAAAGTCATGTATGAGAGTATTGTTCTCCTTTTAAAGGTCTACAAAAAAGTCCGCGACAGCATATGTCTATCTTTTAAGGTTAGCTCACTACAACATATTTTTGCTAATAAAAAATTCTGAAATTGACCCCGAAACCTTTAAAGTTGGAGGGAGGGGAAATCCTATGTATAGTGATAAATGAAAGTACCGTGTTATCCCGAATTTAATGCGAGCGAAGCCGCGGGCAAAAGCTAGTAATCTAATATAGTAGTCGCTTACTAGGGGCCTCTTAAATAGGTTCAAGGTTGCTTAAAGTGCCATGGAGAGGGCTATGAGAGGTGTTTCCCTGCGCGATAAGGTCCAGAACGAGGATATCCGTAGGAGAACTTTAGTGACCGACATAGCCCACAGGATGAGCAAGTTTAATTGGCGATGGGCAGAGCACATAGACGAACCGATGACCGATGAGGCGGAAAGGTTCTCAAGTGGCGGGTAACGATAAACTAAGCGTAAGCCGACCCACAACCAGATGGATTGATGACCTGGTTAAGGTGGCGAGTAGCAGATGGATGTCAACTACAAGGGACGGTCTGCGTGGAAATCATTAGGGAAGGCCTTCGTTCAGCAGTGGACATTTTAGGCTTTCGATAGCCCCGTGAACTTTAATACTATTGTCAAACAAAAATATTTTATAATATAATAAATATAATATTTTATACTATCAAAGACAAATCGATAGAACTCTGCTCGCAATTGCCAAAACTATCGATTCTACTGATAGTATCGATTCAATGATAACTACCGATAATAAAACTATCTACAGTTCAACATCACTAAACGATTAAAGCCGAGATCTACGCCTTAAAAACGTGCCTTTTGAAGCACGTAGGGACTAAAGATAATAATTTTCGGTCACCCGTGGGCCGTGATTAATGACCGATCATAACGATACTTACTTGTAGTAAACAACAAAGACAATAAAATTAACTAGTAGGTACCAATGCCAACTTAGGTCGTTAAAGTGCTTGATACATTTGAATTATTAAAGGCATTGTAAGTATGCTTCTTTATTTACATGAGTTTTGCTACACGTATTTAATAAAACCGGAATATTAGACGTAAGTATCTAATGACTCAGAAATTTGTTGATCAGAGTAACTTCATTCTTATATATTAATCCAAAAACTGCTTCTCAAACGTCATTTAGAAAAAAAGGTTTATGTTATTTTTTATACGCACCTGACAAACCCCATTTTTGCTGCACTGGTTGGGATTGCAAGAGTCACATTCGAGAATGTTCGACTGCTCAATCCTATTAAGCATTATATTCTTCTCTTTGTTGCCAAGAACCAGCATGCTCACGCAGCCGATAAATCTAAGGAAGTATAATAATATGAAAATGAGGTTACACATTTAGATAGGACGAAGAACCCTTAATCAAGAGCCAAAAAGATCAAGAGCCGATGTATGCAGTAAAAATTATGTATTATATTTTAGAAAAAAATATTTTAGAATTTTATTGTTTTGTGTAGCTAATTCCTATACAGAGCTATTGATTTTATGAAACCCTTGAGGCGTAAGCTTCTGAACACTAACATTTGTTTTTATTGGTCTGGCTGTTTTTATGTATAAAATATTTGATTTTACAAAAAAATATATAAGTATATTTATCAGTTGTTTAGTATCCATATTACAAGCTAAAACTTAGTTTGGAGCTAGATGGCGTTGTGTGTATGTCAAATGGTAACAGATATTTATTTATTTTTTATTTACTCTGTGAATATCTGTGATTATTGACTCTAACTTACCCAGTAGAAAGTGCGAGTGGTCCAGGTAGCTGGTTGAAGTCTGGCACACCCCCGATGTACAGAGGTGTTCGCAGTTCCAGAAGATCGTGCGCTGGCATCATAACAGTTGTCGGGCTAAGGTTGTCCACGGCCATGATAACTGTGAACAACATAATGGAATAACTGCCAAAATTCCAAATACATATTATATATAATATATTATACATTGAAAAGCCAGTTGCTGCCTTATCTGACAACCAATTTGGTGTAGCTATTGAGACGTCGGCTGAAACACCTAGAAACAATCACCGGGTAGTATACACATTTTTGTGCATGAACATGTCTATTTGTATTGGTCTGGGTGTTTTCTATGTATTATATGTTTGTATTTACAAAAAAAATGCATACAAGTATGTTTATCCGTTGTTTAGTACCCATAATACGCTTTACTGGGGGTTAGATGGCGCTTTGTGAATGGCATTGGATATTTATTTATTTCTTTGATTGTGAAATTCAGTCATGTTATATTTGAAGGTATGGTTCGTCTGAGACGGGACGGGACTGGTTTTTTTAAACGAAGACTTTTATTATTTTAACTTGTAAGTGTTTTATGTATTATAACTTTTCACTTATTACTTATATAACATTGATTTAGTTTAAGTTGTTTATGTGGCCAAGCCCGAGTACGCCTATAGTTGGCATTCATACAAATCAATGTTACTAACTAATGTTGTTCAACGAAGACTTCATAGCTATAGTGTATATTTGTATGCAATGTTGTTGGTTTCGGTTTCACACTCAAGTCGGCTCGAACTTGAATGTGTTGCCTTCTGATCTGGTGGGTGCAGGTTAGAACCCCGCCATGTACCAATATATTTTCGAAAGTGAAGAAAAACATCGTGATGAAATCGCCGCACGCCTACGAAGAAATTCAAATTTTGTGCGTGAAGTCGTCTGATCCGCACAGGGCCTGCTTAGATGACTAAGGCCTTTGTACCTTTTACGAGTAGGCCCCTCAGTGGGGACGTTTAATGAGCTGATGATGATTAACCGTCCGCTTGTTTGCCTTCTTACGTAATAAAAAATGTTATGCAATCTGGCCTTTTGTTATGAAATCTGATAAGATCGCCTAAACAACCTTGGCCTTGAACGTGCTTATCCAAAAATATAATTAGCGAGGTCTTAAATATTCTATTAATAGTATTAATCAGTCTATAACAGCCTACTATAGCGCTTCGGCCTTCCCACACCCGAACGGCTGCAAGGGGAACGCGCAGAGCCGGATTAGCCCTATAGCAAGAAACGCTAATTCTACAGACCCCACGGATTGAGGGGCCCCGCGCTAAAACATTAGTCATATAGAGTAAAATTTCTTGTATACCTGTAGCGTGAATCTGTATATATAAAGGAAGATACGCCATCCGTGCCTCAAAAACGAACCGCCGAAGAGAGTACAGTTTGTACTCTTTTGTTTAGGTAAATGTGTTCGAAATTCGAAATATGTGTATGTGTGCGGTCACTGCATTCGGTACACTTTATTCGATTGTTTTTGAGCATATCACGAATCCATACTTTCTATCATTGCAAATTAAGCAAAAAAATAAACGCACAGTCCATAAAAAAACGTTATTTGTGGTCAAATGGGTCTGCCAAGCTTAAGGTACTGCCGTGTGTCATTTACAGTTTCTAATGATTTATTAAGATTGGCCACGGTAGCGCTGGTTTGTCTGACAGAACCCAAGTGACAATGCAAAGGTTATATGGCTTATTGTTTCTTACTATCAAAATTTTTAAAACTGTTGCTTCACGGTTAATTTAAAAATAGATCAGGACATACACCCACACTTTCCCTTGAAAGGTGTATAGAATCATTAAACCAGCGGCCCTTGTCAGAATTTGCTACAGCCCCCGCGCTCTCTTAATCCGGCACTGGCAACGCGATCTTCACGCCCACCATCGCTTACACCCCGAAGCTCCGGAGGAACTAAATATTCAATTTATTAAACATAATTTTTAGTCACCCATCCGAACACCAACCATTGCGATAGTTGCTTAACTTTCACAATCGTAATCTTAGTAGTTTGAGTGCACGGAACAAATCGTGGTACACGAACAGACGGTTGACTTTGAACCAGTTTTGTGCTATGAATAAGTAACAATATCATAAAAATGAGCAGAACTGTTCAATTCTAAATTGATTCAGAATTCTTATTTGTTTTAGTTTAGAATAAAATAAAATGCTCCTTTTTTATGATTATTTAAATGCATCGAAAATAGTACCTATACCAATATGTCGAATTTGTGGAAGTAAGGGTCGGTAGAGTTAGGTCTTGTAGATTTACAGAAGTTTGGATCTACATGAGATATATCTTTTTTTACAGCGCATACCTTATGTGATGTCTTGGTAACATTTTACACAAAAGGTTTTGGTAAGATTTTATGATAAAAATTACTTTGACAGTTACTTATCGGGAAAAACGTCGTTAGAAGTGGGAAGTGTATCACAGGATGTAGCGGGTCGGGTAAAAATTTTGGGGCCCAAGCAATTCTGGTGGTGCATTATGCGAATGGTGAACGAGGCTCTGGCATTACCATCTCGATCAGAGGAGAGAATCAATGGCTTTTCGCGAGTTCCAGTATTTAACTGATGTTGCATTAAAATGAATTGATAAAGTGTTAGATGCTATGTTGGAAAATTAGATTTTAACATCCGCTGTATTAACTACCTAGTTATTTATGAGTACCGATCCAAAATTTGTTGGTACCTGTTTAACGTGATCAAAAATATTAGGCTTGTAAGTAAGTACTTAATTTAAATCGATATATATGATAGCAGATACTCTGATCAAGTTCATTATATATTTTTATGGTAATTCCTTCTCGATTCGAATTTAATAGTCCCTAACAAAATAGTCTCAATTTATTTAAAATATTAGGTATGTAAGTACCTAATTCAAATCGATATTATTTATTACAGATTACTCTTTGATCTTTACCCTCTCGATTCTTCAGACCTAAGGGTTTGAGACTTACTTTTGGAGTTGGTTTTGCTGATGCGAACGGTGTGCCATGTGTTCAGTTGCAGAGGACGGTCACCGTTTACTTCGACGGGCCCGGCACCGGTGTCCAACAAGAGCTGGGGTACACCTTGGACGAGTTGTAGAGCCAGGTAGTCACTGCGGTCCTGCTTCTCGCTGTTGTACAGGATCAGGCCGTTGTTATCTGTACGGACAATGTTAGAAATGAGCTAAGTTTTTCTTGGAATCATTGTGACCGTTAGTGAAGACTTAGCTCAGTATCTCGATACAAGATTCAAGCTGTACCAAAACTTCAAAAATGCTGCACTTCGCGTAGATTTGTCTGCGTTATGACATTTAGTTTGACTTTCATAAACGAGATGTATTAGGACGAAAGATTGAGAGAGAGCAGGGAGAGAGAGTTGGTCAGCTAAGAGAAAGAGTGAGTGGAAGAGAGAGCAAAAGAGAGATAAAAATAGGGAAAAGATACAACCACACCATAAGAGCGTCGGTGACTCAATGGTGTGGATGGTTGCCTTACTTACGTTATCCGTTCTTACGGTGAAGGAAAATCGCGAGGAAACCTGCGCACGTCTACGAAGAGATACAATGGTTATGCGTGAAGTCGGCCAATACGCACTAGGCCCGTGTGGACGACTTAGACCTATACACCCTAGGATAGGCTCGTGCCCCTCGGTGGGGACGTTTAATGAGCTGATAATGATGAAACTCCAAATCAATAATATGTAAGACTGATAAAAAACAGCTAAATGTAAGAGTAAATCGGTACAGGAAACCTATAACCTAAAACTCTCCTCTAGTTACTATTGTTATACTCACCAATAGGCTTGAAGGATACTTCGATGTCAAACTGCCTGTAAGCATCTTGCAGGGTAGGCAACGAGATCCAGCCGCCGCCGTCGAACCTTGGCACCACGCCAGCCACGCGAAGTACCGCTCGGGACTCGACTGCCGTTCGGCTGTTACTCACGCGGCACACATACGTGCCAGCATCGGCTTCGGTGATGTGTTCTAGGTGGAGACTCGGCTAGGAGTAGAAGGATATATAATAATAATTTGACGACCCATTTGATATAGCGGTTGAGACATCGGCTACTACACCAAGGGTTCCGGGTTCGATCCCGGGCAGTACCCACATTTGTGTGCATGAACATGTCTGTTTGTATTGGTTTGGGTGTTTTCTATGTATAATATGTATGTGTTTACAAAAAAACTATAGAGTATGTTTATCTGTTGATTATGACCCATACTGCTTAAATTGGGGCTAAATGGCGCTGTGTGAATGTCAGCGGATATTTATTTATTTATAATATAGTAACAAAACACAAAAACTCGGTAAGGGTAGTGTCTTCTCTATCTAAGGATATAGTGATGAATGCCTTACTATATCCTTATATACGAGTACTGTTGCATCACAATTATGTGATCCTACCATTAATTTCACCCAGAACTGAGAAAGTTAGCTTAGCTTTATTTTTTTCTATTATGTCAGGATTCCACATATCTTTTTAAGGCCTACTTCCTACTTTCCATCGTTGTATCTTTCGAATTAAATATTCAGTTTATTGTTTATTGGTTACGTATTACGACACTGGTTTTATTTCACAAGCTTAATATTTGTCTTTTTTCTGTTCACTATAGCACACAATTGTTACTTAATTTAGATAGTTCACTTGAGAGTCCGTTGTTGATAACACTTCCACTTTGTCTTTTTGTCACGTTGAGCAATTTGGATAAGAAATTCAATGAAAATGGTCAATGTTTATATTTTTAAAGTAAGTTTTATCGCACTGCTGTTTGTTAGCGGTTGGCTGTAGCGCCATCTATTGCGTTATCCCTCGTAAGTCATTGTCCCAGAACCAGATTTCCTATTTCAGCTCTCTTGTCATGTGATATACTCATTCCTTATTCCTGGTATACTCAATCCTTATTCTTTGTAACTTCGTTATCCCAAACTTGTTTTGTTCGTCTTCTTATATAAAGATATACCGTTCATAGGCTTGTGTATATAGGACATAAGTCCGATATTTGTACTCTTAGAGTTAAATAGACCTCATAATTCGGATATTCTTACCTCAGACGATCGGACATCGGGCTGCAGAGGTGTGTACTCCCTCCTCCACTCGAACGAGAAGGGGGGTTCCAGGTTGTGGTTGCAGGGCATCTCGATGCTCTCTCCTTGCCGGACGGTGAACTGCACCAGATCGTTGGGAGGGTATTCTGGCCAGACCACTGGGCTGCCTGTACACAGTTAATTTCGGTTCAGAATATAAAATTTCGGTTCAGAATATGAGCATATTTAAGAAGAATTTAAGAAGATTTTTCAATAATTGGCATTTTGCTTTATGATGTTGTTTTATTTTGAAGGAACTTGATATTATAAAGTAAAACTATGAGTGTACCAACATAAAGTATATCAATCTAAGTGAGTCTGGCATATTATACACCTATCATTCTTATATCTTACTGATCCTCTCATTGGACTACTAAAATTATGGATTGTATGTCTATGTAATAATGCTAGCGGCTCCTAATTTTTTTTAAAATAAAAATAAACCCAATGCAACTTCCAAATAAACGATTTTTTCTGCCTCACTATATATAGTATTGTGTAGTAAAAACTGTTACCTGGCTGTACTTCGAGGTTAAAGTCATCAACGCTAGTTCGTCGAAACGATCGGTGCCAGTGCAGCGGTAGCGACCGGCGTCCGATTCCTGCACGTTGTTTACCACGAGCAGAGCGCCGTCCCGAAAGTCTGTGGACAAAACAATTGTTTATCGTCTTTAGGTTATGCTCTTTGTATTCTTTGTATTTTTCTGACAATTTTTCACATATCAATGTGAGTTAGTGACTGAAAACTGCCACTTGGTGCCAAAAACAGATGTTATGTTGAATAATACTGGTAATTATTATAGTGATATAAGGACCTAAGTCAATATAATATGTCGGCAATAGTTCCAAGGGAACGGAACTTAGAGATATCTACAAAATCTAAAAATGTGAAGTTTCCGGACATATCATTGTTATAATAAAGGTAGGCATCTAGAATCATTTATTTCCAACTCAATATTTTAACAGAGACAAATTTACATTTTCCTTTTTACCGTCACCTATAGATATTTAATAGACGTAGTAATTGTTTAGCTACTGTGCTGGAATCCTCGAAAATCTATTCAGTTCACACCTGGACATAGGTCTCCCCATTTTGCGCCAGATATCCCGGTCCTCCGCTGTGCTCATTCAGACCTGCAACCTTTCGCAAGTCGGCGGTCTATCGGACCGGAGGGCGTCCTGCGCTACGCTTGCAAGAGGGGTCTCCACTCTAGAACTCGTCTGCTCCAAAGGCCATCGGTTCTGCGACATACGCGACCAGCCCACCGCCACATGAATTGGCCGATCCGTTTTATAAATGCAATGATATATTAACTCTAGTATTGATTAATAGCTTACCCTAGATTCGACGTACTGGCGAGTTCCGTACCGCTCCCAACTAACTCTTACTCCACGCGACTTTGCCCTGCAGAGCACTTCGACTTTTCACCGACTCTGAATTGTCTGCGTGGCTGTTCGATAGAAGCGATGGCTGGAGATTCTTCTGGGGGACCTAAAATTAGTCAGTGAAGTCGTTGTAGTAATCTCGGACAATTATTGATTCTGCAGTCAAGACCCTAGAAATTGGTTTCCCGTTTAGAATTATTTGAGACAGAATTGGAATTTCTTTATTTTTAAAAGCAATTGGTAGCAATTTTATTACTTCTTTGAATCATTAAAAATATATCAATTGTAATTCAAGAATACCGTACAAAAACTATTTAGGTTTGTGGTGACGAGATTAGGTGAAAAATACTAACTTAACAATCTTTTCAATCAAAACTAGCTTATGAAAATAAAAAAATCTGAATTTTAAGAATTTAATAATAATATAATAACTACACGATACATTACTTTCCGGAATCTGTAAAATAAATATACAACAAACGATACAAAAACATTTCATATATAATGAAGCAAAAAACATATAAGCCGTAAATATTTCACAAGAGTATTACTAAAGATCATGCAAAGCCATGCAGTGATATTAGTGATAAATCTTAAAACGATACAAAATAAATATTCACAGGAAATATAAAAACATATAATAATAAATCAGACAAAACGAATAAACAAGACAAAGAAATGGAACGAGTCACAATATGTCCAACCTGGAACTCTGAAAAAAATATCCCCCATTGACAAAAAGGACCACGAAAAATCCAATCAAATCACCTGGGTGAGGTTGTCACGATTAGAGTATCAAAACGTTATAAAATTATATTTTGAAACACCTAGTGCCAAAATTCAACTCAAATCAAAACAGCCTATGGTCTTACACATTTGCTTGCAAAATTGGTCTAGATTGAAATTGATATTGCGACGCTTCCAGTCTGGTAGCGCAGCTAATTGCTAGGCCTAGAGCCTTTTTCGAAAGTTCCAAACCTTATGTTTCGGAAAATGCATAGTCCCCTCCCTTACTATGTTCGTTTACAATTTGTCATTTTGGTTAATTCTATGAGCGAAATTAAAATCTTTTTTTGGATAATATTGTCTAAGACTAACAGAGTATCCCGCCAAACCTTAACACCCAGGTGATGAAACGATTCCCACAGTGCACAACACACAACCGTTTCCAGCCCTCGAATTACCAGAAACACTGCGGTAGTTCGCGTGCCTGTTCCTAACACGCTTCTCCCTCAGTATGCAGTTTTCCTCATCGCTATTATCGGGACAATCGCGTTCTCCATCGCAAAGAAGATCAACGTCAACACATCCCGTCTTGTCATAACAATGAAACTGCAAGTCCGTGCATTCCTCATCACCTTTTGGGCGAAAAATGCTCATCAGTAATCTCTAATTTAAAAAACTCAAAATAAAAAATATATTTCAACACTAAAGGCAAATACTACTAAGCAGACCCAAGGCATTATTAACATTGATTTAACAATTAGGGAATCGAACCCTGAAACATCGAAGAACTCACTGCGAAATCGATGCTTGCATTAGTCAAAATATCAACAAAGCGCGATAAAATATCTATTAGAACAAGCATGCCTCGGTTAAATTCTCAAAAGAAGCAGGGGCACCACTCCAAGCTTCAACTACAGTTGTACGACACTGACCATCGATGTGAAGGTTGATGTAATTGCTAGTGGATCTGTCGTATCTGTCTTGAATGTTGCACACGTAGTGGCCACTGTCAGATTTCTGGGCCAGGCGAATGTAGAGGGAGCCGTCGCTCCGTTGGACCACAGAGCGCGGGAGGGGTCTTCCGTCTTTGGTCCAGGATATTCTGTAGCCGGCTTGCGCTTGGACGTTGCAGCTGAGGTGCACAGCGGCACCGACGTGCGCGTTCTGTTCGTTATCGTGCGACTCGGAAGGCTCGCGGTCGGTTTCTTCTATGGATGGTTATTCATGCAATCAACTCAACCCAAGCATGTAAATGATAATGGTAAGCGATTCGGTGTGACGATCTTTTTTAAGTGAACTGCAAATCATAAAACAACAGGTGCTCTGTGCACCTGTACATTCAGAGTGGTTTTCTTGGCTGTACAACAGAACTAAATAGGACTGTTAAAAGATCACAATACAGTAGAGTTGTCAAAGATTATTTATAAGTTATGAAGACGTCTTAATACAATTAACTTTATTCCAGATAAAGGAAAATATAATATTAG
>PQWD01011712.1:0-41646 GCA_019425675.1 Leucinodes orbonalis
TGTGTAGATTCAGAAGCTTGGTTCTGCGTGAGATTTGAAATCTTTTACACAGGGCAAACTTTATGTGGTCGTCTTTGCAACAGTTTTTTAAGCGGAGGACCGGGATATCTGGCGCAAAATGGGGTAGACCTATGTCCAGCAGTGGACTGCGATAGGTTGAATAGACAAGAACTTTTACTAAAGGCTGATCCTGAACCCTCATATCGGATCTCATTCATAATAGTAGGGCTCAGAAGTTAAAGCTTTGGGAAGGCCACCTGCCCTAATCCACCTCCGGCTTCGCCCAAGACGCCGAGGGTCCCGCTAAGTCCGCCCTTAAGTAATAAAGCCTCATTAATAACGGGATTAGCTTGCAGGTCAGTTCTGTTAATTAAATAACATTGGTCAAGATTAATTGGTTATAATCCCCGGTAAATACTTGATGTTTAAAGATTTAAATTTTTATTGCTGTTCATTAATTTTGTTTTGATTATAAATAATATTTATTTATTTATTAAGAGCGTCGGTGGCTCAATGGTGTGGACTGTCGCCTTCCTACCGGTAGGGCTGAGGTTCAAATCCCGACACGTACCAATGTGTTTTCGAATTTTCGAAAATATATGTACGTTATCCGACGCTCTTACGGTGAAGGAAAACATCGTGAGGAAACCTTCATGCACGCCTGCGAAGAGATTCGAAGGTTGTTCGTGAAGTCGTCCAACCCGCACTGGGCCCGCGTGGACGACTAAGGCCTAATCACCCTATACGGGTAGGCTCGTGCCCCTCGGTGGGGACGTTTAATGAGCTGATGATGATGAATATTTATTCTAAATTAATATCCTCGACATTGTCTTATTTGAGAATAGTAAGTACTAGTAAACAAATATTTTTTTTTAACCCCAGCGATTGTACATGAAGTGACATAGATATTTGTATCCAGTATACGGGCACTTAAAGCTAGTAATATTACCGGGTATCAGAGACCTAACATTTGATGTCCCTGGTGACGGGCGTAGGGCACTGTTGACGGAAACAATGACTACCGACTGTTAATAGTTTCCTTCAACAGTGCCTGTCATGGTCAGGCGTATCACTTATCACCGGGTGAGCGAGCTGACCGTCCCGTTCACTTATGTCAAAAAGTTAAAACCCTAGTACCACTGTGTAACATGCAAAAAATAATTAATAAGCAATTCATTTTATTAATGAGCATTAAAGCAAATTGTGTTGTGATTAACACAAACTTTGTCTTCGTCTCAATTTTCCAAATCGAAAGTGATTTCTTTTAAGACGCCCGCTTGCGCTGAGCCTTTCAAGAAAACCATAAACCCAGCATCAAACCCTAGAACATTGCGTTAAATCCGTCGACGAAATGGTGCCATGAAAACTTTAACGTTGGTCGGCGCTAGACTAGACAAAGTTATTGGATCAGAACGGCTTTATCCTCACTCCCGACTCGATGTTTACTAATCTCGGGGTGGGATAATTATATACTTTAACATTGAATAGGAATTAGGTGGTAGACTCGATACTGAGTCGTTTAGGTAGGTACCAACGAAGGGCCAGATACCATGCCGTGAAATTATCGCTTGAAGTGGTGGCTACACCTGAATTTAACGCTCATTGTCGCGATGATAAATGACATTTCCCGTTAGTGTGGCCCCAGCATTAGGGAGAAGCTAAGAAATGATGAAAGTCCATAGGAATGTGGCTAAGTATTTGTGTGTGTATTCTTTATTTATTATATTTAAATTTTTCTTTCTATTAAATCTATTGCATTCGACTACTGGATTGCAGTTGTTTCTAATATTTTTGTTATTTGCAAAAGTATTGATTTAACTTATTATTTTATTATAAAAACTTTCTCCCATATATCTATAGCATATGACATATGTCTAAAGCATAAAATCTAAAAGGCATTCCATGTATAAAGTCTTCAATTGTAAATTACTAATATTTTGTTAATACAATAAGCTACAACAAAGCATCATTCTTTCCCTCAATATCAAACTAGGAGTTCTCGCATAAGACTAAAGGCGGGCTTCGGTAATATATTCACAGCACCGAACAGAATTCAATCTTTGTTATTGGGAGCCCTTTGCAATAGAAAGTAGGATTTGCAATGGCGGTTGGCAAAGGCAAAGGACAGCTAGTCTGCGAGTCCGGTTTTGAAAAAACATCAATTTGCTATTTACGGGTACCTACCTGTAAACAGAAACTTCATGTGTGTTGGCTGTAGTACCTACTACAGGTGACAATGGTCATATATCATGTAGTGAGTTAAGCCCAGACTGCAGATGTTAGATCTCTTAAACCCGATATTTTTTTCTAGCTACAGTGCCCTAGCTGAAGTGAAAAACACTTATATTTACCTGGCACTGCGATGGTTCATACCTAGACGACTCAGTACCGAGTCTACCACCTAGTAACTTTATGATTTTATACCTAAGAGGAATCCTGAGAATAGCTTTCTCTATTTACTCGTATACCTCGTGGTGAGTATTAAAGGAACTTCTGACCCTGTAACTGCAGTTCACATATATATGTATATCCAAAAGAAACAAGTTATTTAATATTGTAACTAGAATCATAGCGGTCAAAAAATTTTTTTTTCATTAGTTATTTGTCGTTATTACATATGAGAGACAAATACCTCAGCCATTTCTAGATACTGAGTTAAAGTGGTAGTGGCCTGGTCACGTATGTCGCAGAACTGATGGCCGTTGGAGCAGACGAGCTCTGGAGTGGAGACCGCGTCTCGGCAAGCGTAGCGTAGAACGCCCTTCGGCCTGATGAACCGACGACTTGCGAAAGGTCACTGGTGGAGGCTGGATGAGAAAAGCGGAGGGGAGGTCCTTTCAGGTCCTTTTGATCAGGCGCAAAATGGGGGAGACCTATGTCCAGACTGCGATAAGTTGAAGAGAGAGACCTAAGCCATTACCAGATACTGAGATTGCTCAACCATTTTATATTAACCTTAAAAATGTTCCATAAGCCTTTATTACAATAATTCTGTACGACTTTGGCACAGCAATAAAGACATTCTATATCAATAGTGGTGGTCTCTAATAGGTCAGTAAAAATTTTATTGCTTTAATATCTAATCTTATGGCAAACCCCAAGGTCACACTGGTTCTCTTTATTTTAACTCACGAAACTATATTGAATTTACTTACGTTATACTGACCTGGTTAAGGTGGCAGATGGATGCTGACAGGGATCAGTTTTTTGTTACAAAGTGAACCGGACGGTCAGGACGCTTACCTGATGGTAAGTGATACGCCTGACCATAACAGATAGGCATTGAAGGTCACCAACAACTGATAGACAGTTATTATTCTCCATCAATGCCGCACTGCGCCCGTCACCCGAGACAACAATTGTTAGGTCTCTTATACCGGTAATTTCACTTTGCGTGGATATCGTAAGGTGAGGGGGGGTTCATTCATCAGTGGACATTTTGGGCTGCTATGATGATGGTGATATTTGCGCAGTCAGTTGAAGATCTTGCAAGTTAAGCAACTAACACAGTGGTCGGTTAGTGGACAGGTGACCTTCGTGGGATTGTTAATCACGACGAAATATAAACCAACAAATTTTCGAGCCGCTTGACACATACGTTGACTTAGTTATATTTATGACAAGAAATTCTTCATTAAAATTTTGACCATATCGCGTCATTAAAAGGGTACAAAATCAAAAGCACGAGCATACTACTATGTCACAATGACATGTAGCGTTCAATAGAGAAAAGAAAAATAAATAAAAAATCTTAAGTGAATTCATTTGTAAACCATACATAAACTCTTTTGTCTTACTGCAGCACAAACCCCTACTAGTGTCTTGATGACAGTTTGGTGCCACCTACCAAAATGTCATTTTAATGAATAATTTCGTGTCATAAATATAACTATAAGTCAACGTATGTTTCAAGCGGCTCGGACATTTTTTGGTTGATATTTCCAATGATATTCTGTATATATAAAGGTAGATACGCCATCCGTGCCTCAAAAACGAACCGCCAAAGAGAGTACAGTTTGTACTCTTTTGTTTAGGTCAATGTGTTCGAAATGCGAAATGGTGTTACTGCATTCGGAACACTTTTTTGGATTGAAATGAAATTAAAATATATTTATTCAATGGCAAACCATTTTAAATAATTTTGAATAGTTTCTAACATACTCTATCATTAGAGGGTCTTTAGAGTTAGCTTTAAGATTATACAAATTAAATAAGTTATTTCTACTTTTAAAAATACCAGTTGTGGCCCAGTCACTGAATTTAGGTTTAGAAGTGTTAGATTTAACAGCTTTTTTGGAAATATACCTTAAATTCTTTTTCAATAACATTAAACAAATCACTATAATTTTGATCTCCATTTCCATCTTTGTAAGTTAAAAAGGCAACTTATTAGAAATATTATCTTTAAATTTCTCAATGCGATACTTGGTAATTGGCCTGCAAACAAAATTACATGATGTGGGGTTATCACGGTGCTCAAATAATGCCATTTGTCCACTATGATCTGAGTTAATGAAATTTATTATAGACTTTTCTTACTACTTGTACTTAATGTTAAAGTTACAAAAAATTATCCAAACAAGTGGCTGAGGTTGAAGTTACCCTTGTGGGTTCGTTGATAAATGATGTAAATTAAAAAATTTAAGATTCAGAAACCGAATAGTATTTTGTGAATTTTCTAAAATGTTGATATTAAAATCACCACACACAACCACTCTCTTACTAGATGAACATACTTTCCTTAAAACTTCTTCCATAATTGATTCAAACGTGGTAAAGTTCCCTGAAGTGGGCCTGTACACACACACAATAACATGTTGATCCAGTTCTGCACAGGCTAACTCTATAGTTCGTTCAATAGAAAGCGCCACCACATCTTTACGTTCCTTAAATTTATTTTATTATTTAATAAAATGAGTGACCCGCCTCTGATAGCAGACTTTCTAGTAAACGAACTACCAACGGTATAGTGTTCAATATTTATAATTAACTCTTGTTGCCTAAGCCAGTGTTCAGTAATACATAATATATGGACATTCATTTCATTTAAGTATAATTCTAACTCTAATTCTTTGCTAGAAAAACCCTGTATATTTTGATGAATAATCTTTAGGTAATTAGGTATTTCCTCTGTCACTAATTTGCAAGAGAGCAATTTCCAATAAATGTTTTAAGTTAAATGCTAACAAAGTAGCTAATTCTTTTTTAATTTTATTAGGCAAATAGAAAGTTTTGCCAGTCATTATAAACTTATTATCTATAAATTTATTTATGCCAAAAACATAAACTTGTCACTATGATTATATGTCAAATTGTAAAGAAAAGTATTCAGTAAGTGAATACTGTTATTTTGACTAGGTGTGTAATACCTAGAAAACGGAAAAGCACACAAAACTATTTTTTTTACATTTAGCCCTGATAGTATTTTGAAACCTGTAGTAGTTTTGGTGGCGGGCAGCGTGGAGCTGATAAAAAGATAAAAGAGTAGCACCCCTTTTTTAATGTGTTATTGTAAATTGCTTCTGAATATTATACCTTATATATGTATATTATGTGTATGTAAATTTCGCTTATATTCTCATATTCATTTATTTAGTATCACATTAATTTCTTATATATATATATATATATATATATATATATATATATATATATATATTATATATATATATATATTATATATTGTCATTTTTTTATTTTTAAACATATACTTCACGGCACTGCCGTCTCGTCTCTCGCAACCGCACAGGCGGCAGCGGAAAATCAGCGGTTTTCTGTAAGAAAACCTTTTGCTGAGCTAATGCCTTTTTGTCTTGCTGTGACACACACACACACACTGTTGTTATTGTTTTTGCTTATGTTTCTGTTTGCATGCCCGAGTGTTAGTTTTTTTTTTATCTGTTTAGTGTCATTTTCTCTGGTGTGTTTTATTCTGTACGTTTAATATTATTAACCAATTGTTTCTATGTGTGTCTCAACAAACAAATAAACGTTTTATCTATCTATCTATAAGTATATCATTTTTACAAATATTTAATCCATCTCCCATAATTAAAGTCATTACAGAGTCATTATTATATGAACAGTTTTGAACCCTATTTATTATTTGTTTTAGTGGGGCATCTGGCAAACAATGATTTATAATTTTACAATTCAATTCCGTATTCAAAAGTGAGCCATAACCTACTCCAAACCTATCAGAAAATAAAATTACATTATTATTTGAATTAATTACATTTGTTGCTGATAAATTAGAAGGAAATCTTCTAGCAGCAGGGATTCATCCTCCACTTTGGTCTGGTCACTAGGGTCTGCGCCAAGATGACAACTACACTGGTCGATATACTGGCTAGCAGCGAGGATGTGTTCGCGTATTTGAACCTGAGCAGATTGGTATTTAGATGTCATACGTTCTAATGACCTGTGCAGTCTTGAGATGTCTGCTTCCAGCTCCTGTGTGTCAGTCTCATACTTTAACCTGCTTTCTTCTAATTTCTTACTATATAATTCTAAACTGTCAAGTAAATCTGTGCGTTCTTTCCTTAATTGCAAATTATGTTTAAATGATTTTTGTTTCTTAATTTTTTTTTCTGTTCTCTTTATATATTTACTTATTTTTAAGTACTTGTTTTTTGTTTTGTGAGCGTATCACGAATCCATATACTTTACATCATTGGATATTTCCTCGTGATTTGCACAATCTACTTAGTTTATTGTGTATCTAAGTATATGGACCTTAGTTGAATAAATATAATTTTGATTTTGATTGTACTGTAACTTTATGTAACCTTAAATTGGTGCCGCTAGATGGCGCTGTGTGAATATTTATTTTCCAATACAATAAAATCGAATAGCATTTTCTCGGAAACTTGTAAATATTATGAACAGATTTCTTCCCGTCGAGGCATTATAGTAATATGATACTAGCCCAGACCAGCTCCGGATTGTGTTGGCTAAGCCGACTTTGATGGATCGCTCCAGACATATATTGGAAAGGAATCTTTGAGGTCTGAGGTCTTGAGATATGGTTACTTACCTACTCTACGGACGATAGTTATAATACTTCAGTACTAGAGACTACATAAGTAGGTACATCTTTTATAGGAAGATGCATTGGTATTCTGTATATATAAAGGAAGATACGCCACCCGTGCCTCAAAAATGAACCGCCAAAGAGAATACAGTTTGTAGGCTTTTGTTTAGGTAAATGTACGCTCATTCGAAATATGTGTATGTGTGCTGTCGCTGCATTCGAAACACTTTTTTCGGTGGCTTTATGAGCATATCACGAATCTATACTTTTTACATCATTGGAAACATGTATAAAGTACTATCTAGAAACTATAATTTTCGTCAAACCAAAGAAAAAATACGTTGGGTTTAAACGTCGGACCTTATACGAATACAAACGTTGTGTTTTATTTGCGACCTTGAAATGACAACGTTCCTCATACCGATGCCAAATCCCTTATCCGACCGCTTGTAATAACGTTCGTTATTGATTTGTTGCAGCCTCGTCAGTTGGACAACATAACAATAAGTAGGTATGGTACAGGTTTTTATTAAACAGGGAATGTAATACTGGTGAATATAATAATTTCGAACATTCAGGAAGAGGCAACCTGGTGCATGCTGTTTGCTCACTATATCGTACTCGTTGGCAAAGTGGGACTTGAGTTACAGAGTAGATTAGTGAGGTGGCAACAGAAACTGGAGAATGTTGGCTTGAAGATCAGCGGAAGTAAAACAGGATACCTGTTTTGTGATTTCGGCGGTCTCTCCGATCCTGTTTCTATCACGCTTGATGGCGTGAGACTGCAAACGAATTGAGATGGATGTGTGGGGTTTCAAGAATGGATAGGATACGAAATGAGTATGCAAGAGGCACCAGTGACTGATAAGTTGAGAGGAAATCGGTTAGCTTGGTATGGACATGTCATGAGGAGGGATGAATGGCACGTAACAAAGCGAGTGTTGAATCTGCATGAGGATGGATGCGTAAACAGAGGAAGGCGAAAGAAAAGATGTATGGATGGTGTAAAGATGGATATGAGTATGAAGGGGGTTTGTGTGGATGACACAGCTGATAGAGATGAATGAAAGAAGAAGACATACTGCGCCGACCCCAAGTAATGGGATAAGGGCAGGAGAATGATGATGGTGTAATACTGCTGAATGAAAGATCGGCTTTTCATCATCATCACCATTACAGCCTACTATGTTTACTGCTGCCTAATGATTTCTGCGTGGGCCGATCCCTCTCTCTTCAACCTATCGCAGTCCACTGCTGGACTGGATAGGTCCCCCCATTTTGCGCCTGATATCCTGGTCCTCCGCTTTTCTCATCTAGCCTCCACCAGCGACCTTTCGTAAGTCGTCGGTCCATCGAGCTGGAGGGCGTCCTACGCTACGCTTGCCAAGACGATTCCTAGTAGTTGACATCCATCTGCTACCCGCCACCTTAACCAGGTCATCCGTCCATCTGGTTAGGGGTCGGCCTACGCTTCGTTTCCCGTTACGCGGACGCCACTCGAGAACCTTTCCGCCCCATCGGCCATCGGTTCTACTATATGCCCTGCCTACTGTCACTTCAACTGCTAATTCCGTGGGCTATGTCGGTCATCTTAGTTCTCGTACGGATATCCTCGTGTCGTATCTCATCACGTAGGGAAACACCTGTAGCCCTCTCCATAGTATGCTGAGCCACCTTGAGTCTATTCATGGGGCCTTAATGAGCGGGTCACGGCTTATATTTGAGTGGAAATCTGATACTGGTTTGAATAAAAACATTGATTTTACTGAGTCCACAGCCATTCGACTTGCTCTCAAAAAAATCTATGAGGTTTTTAATTCATAAGGCCAACAAGCAAGTGGTTGACCTGATGTTACGTGTAAGTGTAAAGTAAACGGCGGTAGTGTAAGGTCAATTTTATTATTGTAACACATGAAAGTATAAAATATAGACGGAGTCTCGCTAACATCAAAATTGTGTCAATATTCGGCCAGCTTATTGTATGGTAACCACAAAATATTATGACATTTGGCGCGTCGTCCCCACGAGGGGCAAAAGCCTACCCGTAAAGGGTGTATAGGCCTTAGTTGTCCACGCGGGCCCAGTGCGAATTTGCCGACGTTGCGCGCAACCTTTGAATCTATTCGCAGGCGTGCGCACGTTTCCTCACGATGTTTTCCTTCACCGCAAGAGCGTCGAAATTAGTAAAGACATAGTACGTGGCGGGATTTAAACTTGTACCCCAAATATGAAGGTAGCTCTCCAGACCAATGAGCCACCAAGCGCTATGCATAAATACTAATTGGATGCAATATAGCACCAGCTTCCTTCGGGCGACTAGGTTTCAAATAAAGAACAAATTCGAGTGACGTTAACATGAAATTAATGAGCAGTCTGTGCAACAACGGTTCAGATTCGCGTCAAAATAGATACAGCTTGGTTACAGGCGTAGTATCTAGCTAAAACTAGTGTATAATGGTTAATTTGTTTGGATCTAGTCTGGACTATTCAGGCTAATTACTTAGCAAAATAAATCTTTGGCTTAGTTGTTTTTGTTTATTTTTTTTTCGGTAACTTGAAAATTGTGTACATCCATACTAATATTATAGATGCGAAAGTAACTGTCTGTCTGTGTATTACGCTTTCACGACTGAACGCGTAACGTTTTCAAACGAGCACACGATTAACGTGGTGGAACTAGACACCGCCGCCCATTATAGTTTGCAAGAATATAGGTCATAGGATCCAACCTCCACCAGCGACCTTCTGCAAGTAGTCGATTCATCGGTCAGGGCGTACGCTACGCTTGCCAAAACGCGGTCTCCACCCCGGAACTCATTTGCTGGAGCAAATGAAGTGTGAAGGCCATCAGTTCTGCATTGTGTATTTATTCATTAAAACAAAGTAGCTCTCTATTCAACCTCTCGCAGTCCACTGCTGGACACAGGCCTCCCCCATTTTGCGCCAGATATCCCAGTCCTCTGCTTTATCAAAGAAGCTCTATGAAATTAATATTCTACGTGAAAGAAATGATATTCTGTATATATAAAGGTAGTACGCCATATGTGCCTCAAAAACGAACCGCCGAAGAGAGTACAGTTTTTTGTTTAGGTAAATGTGTTACACTCTTTTGTTTAGGTAAATGTGTTCGTAATTCGAAATCTGTGTATGTGTGCTGTCGCTGCATTCGGAACACTTTTTTCGATTGTTTTGTGAGCATATCACGAATCCATACTTTTTACATAATTGCGTGAAAGATAAAAGAAAACCTAAGAAATGTGTTTGACCGCCTTGCAACGATCTGTTATCACTTATCAGACTTGGCATCTTTTGTTGCCTATTTGGCATCGATAATGCTTGGCAACTTAGTCTTAGCTTTTGGGTCTTAATGTTGAAGAATTTAACTATACATTGATATAACGACGAGGTTTTTACCATTTGATAACTAAAATGTATATATACGGTGTTTTATAACAATATTGTTACTTGGTTCATCATCATCATGTCGTCTACCAGATAGGCCTCCCCCAATAACTTCCACTGCCACTGCTCTAAAGCTCTCCATTTGGTGGTATTTAGAGCCCTTATTAAATAACTTTTCCGTTTAGTGGCCTACACTGCATTTGCCAGTATGTGGTGTCCATACGAGAATTTTCGAGGCTTGCACCGGCATCTGTTCTGTGGGTTATGTGGCCTGCTAATTGCCATTACAACTTTTTTACAAAGTAAACAGGACGGTCCGGTCGATCACTTGCCGGTAAGGGATACGCCCGACCATAACTGAGCGGCATTAAAGGAGACCGACCACTGATCAACAGTTTTAATCTCCGTTAATGCCGCACTGCGCAGGACATCAGAGACAACAGATGTTAGGTCTCCTATACCTGGTAATTCACCAGTCCCTCTTGTTTTACGGGACGATATCTGGCACTGCGGTAGTACCTACCTAGACGACTCAGTATCGATTCTACCACCTAGTAAATTGGTGATAATTTATGTGATCACGAAAAATTTAATAATGATTTAATATTTAAATGCGTATAATTTATAGTTGTTTTTGTTTTAGCAATAATTATAATTTACTTACAAATAACTTAGACATTTCATAAGATCGCCTCCTGTGGCGAGTAAGTAAGATTTATGGTTCTGTAATATAAAGGCATTATAAACACTGTATAGATTGTAGAAGTCTAGACCAATGCTAAGCTTATTTTAGGTTATTTTATATACTGTATATAAAATAAAATAATACATTTGTTTAGAAGTTATGTATATTTCCAGTTGACGCGATGGGCAGACTTTTGTCGCGGACATTTTTTTTATTGACATTGTGTATATAGTTTATTGTTTATCTAAGTTTTTTTATACATAATTTAAGGTTACTGAACCGTCATCACTAGGATTGGTACCCTATTGTTATACAGTATTGTTAGCGCCCTCCGAAAGGGTTTTTCATACGGCAGGCAATAAGCCACGATGTTTTCGGGGCTACCTTTATATTGTGAGGATATTGTTTTTTGTATTATTTTCATCAGGCCCTATATTGGGAGTACGATGCGAAGATATTGTTTTTGTTCCTTCATAATAAGTTTTAAGGGGGCGTAGCGGTTTAGCGCGTTTGGTTGACGATCAGGTTAGCTAAGCAACATCGTGATGGGTGATTTCACACAAAATTCAAAATAAGGAGACAAGAGTATCTTGTACATTTCGCAAACAGTGGACTGCTGGCAGACCGCGCCATATATACTGGTCCTCCACTTTCTGCATCCATCCTCGACAAGGGACTTTTCGCAAGTCATTCGTCCAACTCGTCGAAGGGCACAACATTTTGAAACTTTCGTAAAAATGTTTTTTTTATTATCTTATTTTATCCCCCAAAAATATGTGTAAGTACAAAGTTTCGTTAAGATGTGTTAGCTTAAGAAATGCGTAACAAACGGACATTCGGATTTTTAATACTAGTAGGGATTTGCATCGAAAACCGCCCTTGGGGTTGAACGACCGCGAGGTTGTTGTGGCGAGTGCACCCATCGGGTGCTAAAAGGTGCTCGGACGCCCTCCACCAAACAGGGTTGCCAAACGTACGAGGTTCCTCGTACAAATACGAGATTTGTGGTCTTCCGTACGAGGTACGAGGACACGTTCTCTCTCTCTTCAACCTATTGCAGTCCACTGCTGGACATAGGTCTCCCCCATTTTGCGCCAGACATCCCGGTCCTCCGCCTTTCTCATCCAGCTTCCACCAGCGACCTTTCGCAAGTCGTCGGTCCATCGGCGGAGGCGTCCTACGCTACGCTTGCCAAGACGCGGTCTCCACTCCAGAACTCGTCTGCTCCAACGGCCATCGGTTTTGCGACATACGTGACCAGCCCACTGCCACTTCAACTTGCTGATCCGGCGGGCTATGTCGGTAACTTTAGTTCCTTACGAATTAAATCATTTCTAATCTTATCCCTAAGAGAGACTCCAAGCATAGCTAGCTCCATTGCGCGTTGAGTGACTTTGAACTTGTGAACCAATCCCGCAGTCAGTGTCCATGTCTCAGCTGCGTATGTTAGTACGGGTAGGACGCATTCAACCTAGTACAATTATTGTAATATACGTAAATACGTAATAAAACTGGCAATATCTATCGAAACTTGAACTTTTACACATAAGAAATTAATTGGTCGCATTTAGGTGATCAATCGATCATTGTCTGTAGACAGTAGTAGCTATGTCAACCGGGAAAACTCCAATTAATAATACATTTGTTCTCCGAAAGTGACGGTAAAGATCTCACAAAGTGATGTTTTTTTTAGTAATTTTTAACGATGAAAGTGCTTTTTAGATGAACGAGGTTCGAAAGTCAAGGTACGAGATTTTTTGCTGCTTATGTACGAGGAATTTCGTTTTAGGGTTGGCAACCCTGCCACCAAATGGCACGCGCCATTGAGTTGCACCCTTTGTTGTGTGCCGACAACACACATGGGCACGATGTGTTCGTGAACTACAAAAGTGGTTGTGTCATATTATTTGATGTAAGGACGAAGAGTTGTTGATAAAATTGTGGTCGTCAACCTTTTATAAGCAATATTAAATTTCAATTTTATTTTATTTATTGAATTCGTACATATGTTGACAACTTAATAAATAAAAAAAAGGAACAATAAGTTCAAATAAGCTTATCTCTAAATAAAAAGAGATTTCTTCCAGCAGACCAAATAATATAAAAAAAACTAAAATGTTAGGCTCGTGCTTGTGCCCCTCGGCGGGGACGTTTAATGAGCTGATGATGATGATTATGTAACTAATTTTTATCATAAAAAGTACCTATCGTAATTTGAAAATCGCTGATTAAACCAAACATTTTTAAAAACTTATCATCTACTAATGAGCACAGTGGTGTAGACTGCACTTTAGCAAACAGATCCCTCCGTTTCTCATTAAGTTTTCTACAAACGTTACCGACATTAAGCAATTTATCTCGCTCAGTGAGCATTTATTATAAATTATAAAGAGAGCTAAGCGCGATTCAGACTACCGCCCCGAGGGTTCCGTACCATTTAAAAAACCGCCAATTTTATTTTTTGGACTCCCTAGGAGGTTAATAGCACCTGGTGGTAGGTAAGTGATATTGCTATCCATTAATATTTGCAACTCCAAAAAATTAACGAATGTATAGGTCTCGCCAAACATTTTGGCCGCTCCGACCTTCGCACAAGACGAAGCGCAGTTTACAATATTCATACATTTGTACTCGACTATACCTGCGCAGTAAGCACTTTGACTATATTCAGAGCGAAGTTTGCCGAGACCTGTATGTCATTAAGTGAACGGAATGGTCAGTTAGCTCACTTGGTGGTAAGTGACACGCCTGACCGTGACAGATGCAGTGTTAAAGGAAATTATTTTAGTCACTTTTTTACGTCAACACTGCCTTGCGCCCGTCATCCGAGACGACAGATGTTAGGTCCCTTTTATCCGGTAATTTTCTAGCTACAGTTCCCTCATCCCGAAACACAGCAGTGCAATACACTTCTATATCACGGGACGATAACTGGCACTGCGGTGGTAAGTACCTAGACGACTTAGTCTTACCACCTAGAACTAGTTTCCCGTACTCACTCACTTACTTACTCATTGGGTACGGGACCCTGAACGTCGGTGGCACAATGGTGTAGACTGTTGCCCTCCTACAGAGAGGGCTGAGTTTCAAATCCCGACACGTACCAACGTGCTCTCAAATTTTTGAAATAATATGTACGTTACCCGACGCTCTTACGGTGAAGGAAAACATCGTGAGGAAACGTGAAGCGTTGTGCGAAGTGCGAAGAAAACGTTGTGCGTGAAGTCGTCCAACCCGCACTGGGCCCGCGTCGACAACTAAGTGCTAAACACCCTATACGTGTAGGCTCGTGGGTACGGGACCCTATAAACCTATATCCAACCGTAACACCCCTTTATATCCCCCCTCCCCCCTGCTGGCCGTCAAGTAATCTCTTCAAATAATAACCGCATAACTATCCGGTAATTGCGACGCGGCATCGTTAAGTATTCAGCTTTGCGAAGAGCACACTTTTGTGGGGTTCCGCGTCTTTACAAACGGCATGAAGGCTTGTTTCCTTGAAAGCGTCGCTGCTGTTTGGGAAACTTTTGATTCACCCGGTCACAGTCTCATTAGGATTTGAGGTTGTTTATTGACGCATAATCTTAGATGAACAATACAGAAATATCACGTTATATTTGACATACAATTATTCATTAAAATGTTGACCATAAGGCGTCATTGAAAGGGTACAAAATCAAAAGCACGAGCATATTACAATTCACTATGACATGGAGCGAGTGACGTGATAACAAATAATTTGCTCAACTGACGGATGGGCATAATTTTGCCGTGGACGGATTTTTAGTTAATGTAATGTTTATCTGAGCGTATAAATGCTGCATATTTATTTTCGTTTTATTGATATTGACTTTGTAACTAGGGAAATTACTAGGTATAGAGACCTAACATTTGTCGTCTCGGGTGACGGAAAATAATACCTGTCTATCAGTTGTTGGTCTCCTTCAATACCGTTCTGTCATGATTAGTTGTATCACTTGCCATCAGGTGAGCCTCCAGACGGTCCTGTACACTTACAACATAAAAAAGTCACGAGTATGTGTCGTGTTACACACTTCTTTGAGGTGAAATCATCATCCTATAACGGTCTACTGCAAGACACAGGTCTTCCCGCACAGCATAGATTGGGCTGTAACCCATCACGCGGCATCAATGCTTGTAGGTGTGTATTAACGTCCATCCTACGATTGTAGCCGGGATCGACGGCTTGACATGTCATCCGAAGCACAGAATCTTCTTTCTTTTCGGATGGTGATTCAGCCTGCAATGTCCTTACCAAATTAGGAAAATGGCACAGAATGATGAGGGATTCGAAACAATGATCTTAGGGGACGCAGCTGAACGTGGTGCCCACTAGACAACGGAGGAGTTGGTATGATGTGTGAGTAAGTGACACCAATCTCATAACCAATAAATAATTTACATTTTTGCCTGCAATCTGCTGTTGATAACAGCGGATCGCCTTTAGTTTCAAAGCTGTAGAGGAAAATGGGCCATTTTTGCGGGTTATCTAGACGCACAGGGTGTGCAATGCATATTTGAATATATGGAGTCCAAGCCATTGTTGATAGCAACTTGATGCGACGGTTTTTTTATGTTATAATGTACAGGACGTAAGTGGCTGACCATGACAGTGCGGCATTGTAGGAGACCAACAACTGATAGTTATTATTCTCCGTCAATGCCGCACTGTGCCCGACACCAGAGACAACAGATGGGTCTCTTATACCCGGTAAGTTAATGATAGTGAATGGTCAATAGATATAGATGAATAAACGAGTATAAGACCGTTCCGTTCGCCGCACTCGAACCTCTCATTAATTTATGATGCGTAAAATTGACTGTAAATCAGGTGTGTTTTCTGAAACTGCATCTAGTTTGTGGTGTTTAGAGTTTGTTTTTGTGAGTTTTGTGCGATGCAAAACAAGTCTGCGCGTCGAGTTAATGGTCGTTTCGTGTACCTGCTCGGGTACGGTTTACACGGTACGGGTTTTTCTGATCTACAAAAATAAAATGTTATTAATATTTACTTTTTAAAAGTCAGTCGTGAAATAAAAGACTATAAAGCATAAAGCCTTTTTATTCTTGAACTGCCTGTCGTATAGAGGTTTACTCTCACTCTCTTCAACCTATCGCAGTCCACTGCTGGACATAAGTCTCCCCCATTTTGCGCCAGATATCCCGTTCCTCCGCTTTTCTCATCCAGCTCCCACCAGCGACCTTCTGCAAGTCGTCGGTCCATCGGGCCGGAGGGCTCCTACGCTACGCTGCCAAAACGCGGTCTCCACTCCAGAACTCGTCTGCTCCAACGGCATCGGTTCTGCGAATACGTGACCAGCCCACTGCCACTTCAACTTGCTGATCCGGCGGCTGTCGTCGGGAACTTAGTTCTCTTGCGGATAGGTTTTCTGTTTAGTCTGAATTCACGGCAGTCAAATGGTTTTCGACATGTGCTTGATGACCCATTTATTTCTCAGAATATAACTAATTAGGGTGTTTATTTAAAAGAAAAACACAGCATTGCCAGAAGCAAATGTTGCTTACTTATTACTGTACTAAGTAATCTTATCTAATTAGAAAAAGTCAGATCTACATAGTTGTAAATGTTTTTAATGAAAAGTTACAAATAACGCTTGCGATTACATCTAAATAGTTTACCTGTTAGAGTCTTTACGTTACGGACGTGGTCGCTATGCAATAATGTCATTCTATTGTCCAATGTGATTAATGTTCTCGATCATTGGCTACAGGTAATTTATCTTTGTGGATAAAATCTTGATATGTTTTTGAAAAGCTGTTTTCCATTAAAAAGCTTTTCATATTATTTGCTAAGTAACAACGAACTGTAATCTGGTTTTTGTTTTTTTTTGTTATTAATGTTTTGTATTCGTATTTACTTTTTTCTATGTTAATGCTTCTAATATGTTGGTATGTATTTTAGTGAATGATATTGGTACCTATTTATAACCTCATTTTTTTTATGGTTTTATGTCATTTTTTATATAACTGTGAGTTAAATTTGTTAAACATGGCACGTTCTATCCCACATTACAAAAACGCATTCTCCACCATAGTACTAGCCTGCTTATCCATCAAAACACTGGTACTTCAGCGGCAGATTCTCAACATAGCTCCCCTGACTATGGCAAACATACATATGTTCCAGTCCAGAACTGGAATATATGCTATTAGACAGAATAAAAATTACAACATTAATTATACTTATTAGCATCGCTAAAGTATAAGATATAATAAAATCGTGCGGTGTAAACAGCATAAGCGGCTTCGTAAGATCTTCACAACAACTATAAATTCAGTTTGGACCGCGCTCACTAAACTACGTTTCGTGTTATGACGGTATGCATTTATGCGTTAGAGCACACCGGAATACTGGATGCAATGTGCTCTTTCCCTTCCTCATTGGCTTGGTAACAAACAGTCATCATCATCGGCCTATAACAGCCCACTGCAGGGTGCAGGCCTTTCCGCACAGTACCATGCTGTATTGTAATGTGGATTAAATAAATGAATATTCACAGATATTAACACAGCACTATCTAGCCCCAAGTTAAGCGTGAAGTCTGTATTATGGGTGGGTACTAAACAACGGATAAATATACTTCAATACATTTTTTTGTAAATACATACATACATATTATACGTAGAAAACACCCAGACCATTACAAAAAGACATGTTCATGCTCACAAATGTTTGTACTGCCCGGGGATCGAAGCCGGAACATGAGGAAAGTCGACGTCTCAACCGCTACACCAAATGGGTCGACAAATTGATTGGTTGGTGTTTGGAATACCATACTAAGATTGTAACCGGGACCAACGGCTTAATGTGTCCATCCATCTTTCTTTTGGGATTGCGATCTTTCAACTTTCGGTTTGCGATCTTTTTGTTACCATCAGCAATGATGAAAAAAGTATTGATCGTGATATGCTTCACAAAACAACCGAAAAAAGGTTCGTACTGAGATGCGTGACGGAGCACACATACACATATTTCGAATTTCGAACACATTACCTAAACAAAAGAGTAAAACTGACTACTCTCTCCGGCGGTTCGTTTTTGAGGCACGGATGGCGTATCTACCTTTACATATACAGAATATCATTGCCACTTCAGTACTGTAATCGTAAGTATTACATTTCAGAAAATCGAAGACTTCCCTTTGAAGTCACTAAAAGGGGCCATTTAAGGAAATTTTAAATGTTGTCAAGTTTTTTAATTATTGTAAACCTTTTGTACAAAGTTGTAAGGGCCACGGTCATAAAAGGTTTTGTTGCACGGATGTTTGTACTTTTTTCGCTGCATTTAAATTTTGCCCTTTAATACGGTAGTGGTTGAGGGGGGGGGGGGGGGGACGTTTTCCATGTCGACAGCAAAAACGATTTAAAACTTTGCGAATTTAGAAAATGAACAAGATTGTAAAAATGAGTTTTTATGTTTCCCGCCATTTACGAGTATGATATCTATACATATTTTTTTTATGTTATAAGTGTACAGGACTGTCTGGACCATAGATTTCCCAATACAGGAGATGGGGCAAGCCGCGTTTTTAAGTGCGACAAATGTAAGCTCAACGAGCATACACTGGCTGCCAGTTTACGCTCTGTGAGACGAGTCAAGACGCACGAATATTAGAAGAAATTACCGTTTTTTCCCAAAATGCCATCCTGTGCAATTGTAACATGCCATCATCGCAATGAATCAGTTAATTTACCAAGAAATATAATAACTTTTCACAGGTAAGAACAAAAAAGAAATTGCGACACTGGGATGGGACTGCCTATAAACTTGGCGGCTTGTCCAGTCTAATTGTATATTCGGATGTCTGTGGTCTGGACGCTCACCTGATGGTAAGTGATACGCCAGACCATGACAGAGTGGCATTAAAGGAGACCAACAACTGATAGACAGTTATTATCCTCCATCAATGCCGCACTGCGCCCGTCACCCGAGACAACGGAGGTCTCTTATACCCGATAATTTCACTAGCTACAGTGTCCTCATCCTAAAATAGAAAAATGCATAACACTCGTGTTTTACGGGAGGATACCTGGCACTGCGGTGGTACTGGGTGGTACCTACCTAGACGACTCAGTATCGAGTTTACCACATATACATAGAAAGTGGAGTGTCTGTTTTTAATATTGAAATAACCATGTTTTAATTTACGCGTACTCGTATGAATGTATTGTATATACGGTACATACGACTAAATAATATTTTCTAAAAATTTTGTATGTCTGTTTGTTCCGGGTATATTCTGAAATGGATGAACGGATTTGAACGGGACTTTTCTTGAATTTAGCTCATAAAATAAGGAAAAATTAAGGTTACATTTATTTTATAAAAAACCTTTTTATTGAGGAAAATAATGTTGATACCTGCGAGGGCCGTGTGTCGTGTGAGCTGCGCTCTTTGTTTTACTGCGGACATTACCGCGGGGCACAGCTAGTTTAGAATATAAATAAATATCCACCGCCATTCACATAGCGTCATCTAGGTAGCTCCAAAGTAAGCATCAAAGCGTTTTTTCAATTATCTTTGGTGTTTCAAATGTTTATCATGAGGTTATAATAATTAACAGTTCATCATCATCAGCTCATTAAACGTCCCCACCGAGGGGAACGAGTCTGTCCGTATAGATTAGGCCTTAGTCGTCCACGCGGCCCAGTGCGGGTTGGACGAATTCACGCACAACCTTTGAATCATTTCGCAGGCGTGCGCAGGTTTCTCACGATGTTTTTCTTCACCGTAAGAGCGTCGGATAACGTACATATTATGTTTTTGGAAAATTCGAAAACACATTGGTACGTGTCGGGATTTGAACCTCAAGCCACCGACGCTCTAATTTTAAATTACTATAAAAAATACTTTATTTCTCTCGCATCAGCTTTCATATTATTGAAACCTTACAGACAAATCTAGGTACTTTAGTAATGCAAGCTTCAATTAACTCAAACTCTGGTTATTGGTTTCCAGAATCCTTACATTGACATCGAAACCCTGAGATGTTGATTGCATTGATTGGAATGAAATTAACCACGACTCTTGTATCCAACATATAAGTATTTTTTTCATGTTAGTTTATATAAAATAGACAGTTTGAACCTGGGGGGTTACCGCCATCTCTTAAAACAGTGTTACAATAATATTACTTCGTCTTTTCTGGTACAAAAATGCTGACGTATCATTATAACATTAGTGTTTTAAGAGATTGTGGTTACCTAAGTGTATTTAACATATGATTACAAAATAACTTTGATTCAAATAAATGTAAACGGAATTAATAATTTTCAATATGGAGACACATACGTATCTGTTCCAATCGTAAAAGGCGAAGTTAGAATTTCATCAAAATTAAAGTACCCACTTAAACAAGTAGTTTCATAAGTGAAGGCTTTATATCTCAATTCGCTTTTGAACAACCTGCTGTCTCATTTGCTTTATTATTTTTTTCTCTAATGAAAGTTTTAGAAACATATGCTTTATTAATTAATATTCACCGAAATGTTTTGTTTGGAAGATACCTACTAACACAAAAAGTAGCTATAAAGTAGCTTTTTGTGTTATTGTGTATTTATTTTCGAGTATTACACCAAATTACACCCCTCGTAATATCGTCAACATCCAACAAAACAGTGTGATGGTAATTGATTGCGAACTGAATCAATAAATTTGTTTTCGATTCCGTGATAAAGTGTCATTATCATGTTGTATGAATACCGATTAAAACTGATTTCATGTAATGCCACTGACATTATTTTATATTTTAGTGACATGTAAATTATCGGTTCACCTATTTAGGTTAACCATGTTAAAAGTTGATACATAGATCATTCGTATATTTCAACTACGAGATATGCTTTGATTAGACACAAACAAATTAGATAACATACGTTTTTCCGACTTGATCGTGGAGGCTAGATGGCGTAAAATTGGAAGGTTGAAAAGGAAGAAAGATTTTACTACATACCATCGCTCTGCTTCTGTACCCATGTCGTAATTATAGTAACCTGTGTATATTAGGAGTTTTGTCCATCTTTTTGTCCCCTATCTCACTTACGTAAAGTACGTAAAGTTTGTTTTTAGTGTCACATTAGTGAATTCATATCGCCACGTAGAAAATCGTTTCTCCAAGCTATAAAATGGAAACACGGGAACGAGAAACTGGTAAATTTGGGCATTGATAAGTCGTATACCTTTACCATTATGGAATTATCGAGTTTCTGATGATGTAGAATCTCAATATTTCCATAATAGTCCATCCAGCTCAGACTCAACCTATCCAAGATAGGCATCGTTCAAGTTTCATCGAACCGCATCGACGCACTTGTCAACACTCTGCTTACGTCACCAGCTATTCCTTGCACTGCACTGCTAAGTAGGTGGAATGGTACACTCGGTTCAATTTAAATTTGTGTCATACTGTGCTGATAGATAGCTAATTGCTGCATTAGTTTACGCCCACAGTACTTTTTAAAAAAAATATAAACCATAGACAAGTGACAATATAATCAAGTCCCAATGACTTACAAAATAAAATGTTCTATCTTTAAAATGTATATGTTGGTTACTCAATTTCAATTTAAAACGTTTATTTCAGGCCGATGAGCCTATATAAAAAGTAAGTAACAAAATAGATTCAACATGAAAAAGTCCTGTCATTACTTATTTCAAAAATACACATAGATTTCGTTACTACAAGCCTCGTATTTAACCGAAGGTCTTTAAGGGTTACTACTGGATACTGTCAGACGCCGTTCAGCTATTCCCCCCCTAGATGGAGCCACGAGCAAAGGTTCTATGTGGTTATTAATTGTAGTGCTTGCAGAATTCCCAGGTCTGCTAGAATGCTTATTATATCTTTTCTACTGTGATATCGTAGATTGTGTCTTGTTATTCTTTTGGCGAAGTATAGAAGATTATTTAATATATATAAATCGGTAATACCAGTTCGTTCAGTTGCTGACAAATGATATGCCTGATCATGACAGAGAAGTACTGAAGGAAACCAATAACGGTATACAAGTTATTCGCCGTCGATACCGACCTACGCCTACTATCGTATATCCGGCAATTTTATTCCGAAACACGTAAGTGAAAAACGGGACCTTATCTATATAACAACAGAGGTAGGTATGTAGGAACCTACCTAAACGACTCAGTATCCAATCGTTCATTGTTATTGATTTTATTGTGTGTTTAATACAATCGATGTGGTTAATTGTGCCATAAAGAGGCGCCGTGCCAATTGAATTGACCCTGCGTAAGACTAGCAGTTCTCGGGCGCCCCCTGCTGAGCGCCAATAATAAGTCAATGGAAGTCTTTATTTCCATCTATGGTATTAATCATTGGATGATATTTATTTAACTCTTTACTAACGAGTCTCGTTTTTTGTTAGTTACAATAATAATATTATAAGGGGCATCCTGTTTTTTGCTTCATAAACAGGCAAACGAGAAATTATATGTACGTTTGTCCGACGCTTAAGGTGAAGGAGAACAACGTGAAAAAACCTGCGCACGCCTGCGAAGAGATTTAAAGTTTGTTCGTGGAGTCTAAAGTGGCTAATTAGCTCTGGGCCCGCGTGGACGACTCAGGCCCATACACTCAATATGGGTAGGCTCGTGTCCTTGGGTGGGGACTTATAATGAGCTGATGATATTAGGTATTTGGACCTCCTAACCTCACCTTCTCGAGGGAACACAACGCAAGCAATGTTTTCCGCAAGTGTCTCTGTGCGTCGTATCACTTCGGTGCTTCACAGCCGGGAGCTTGGGCTCTCACATTTTAAAAAGATTTGAAATATATAAGACTTTTCTAATCTTAAAATATAAACTACTAAAATTTGTGTATCTTTCTAAAAGTGATTTTCGTTTCCTATTTCAGGTAAGAAGCTGTAATTATCAATAAACTTAACCCATGGACCAGCTAGCGACGAGACGTAAGTATGTTTATGGTCTCACATGAAATGTCTAATATAAATATTTATTATTTCTGTTTTAATCGGTAAGTTTACTCAAATGTTGTCATATACGTTTACAATTTCATGAAACGTTTTTTTCTTTATCTGCATTGTGCATCTATTATTTAAGTGACGGAGTTACCGAAAAGTTAGTGGGGCTCTTTTGGCCTGATAATTCGGACTACGGTAAGTCGACCCTTTCAGTCCAATTACCAAAATTGTTAGTTGATATTTTTAATGTTAAAACTTGCATGTTAATACATTCGGATACCATATAAGTTAATTAAATTTTTTACACGTGTCTTAATTTAACAATTGAATACAAGAGCCTTTTAAGCATTTGCGTGACTCCGGTGTTGTAAATGAACATGATGACGTAGCAAGGTGGCTACGTCACTTGTGCATTTGTTATATTTCCGAACTAATTTGTAATAGTAGACTTCAGGATTTTTACATTTAACTGTAGTCTGCCAAATACTAACGTTTTTTTGTTATGTTTACTTTATAAATTTCTAAAGATAGAAGCCACTCTGTTAAATTAAAATGAAACCCGTAGTTCATTGATCGTTACAGCTGGATTCGTTTTGAAATAATGGAAATATAGGTTCATCTGTCTGTCTGACGACCCATTTGGTGTTGCGAATCATCGAACCCGGAACCCTTGTGTTGCAGCCGACCTGCTGCAACACCAAGGGTTCCGGGTTCGATCACCGGGCAGTACAAACATTTTGTGCATGAACATGTCTGTTTGTAATGGTCGGGTGTTTTCTATGTATGATATGTGTATTTACGAAAAAAAAAATGTATTTAAGTATATTTATCCGTTGTTTAGTACCCATAATACAGGCTTCACGCTTAACTTGGGGCTAGATGGCGCTGTGTGAATGTCAGTGGATATATATTTATTTTATCTGTCAAAATCGACTAATAAATACTTTTGATTTATATCTTTAGACTCTATGTAAACAATAAATCTTCCTATATTAAAAACACACACTACACGTACACTTCCAGTCGATGTGTCTGTCAGAGTATCAGTGAGTATTGCGAGCGAAACCTGATTAGTGACAGGTAATTGTTTTGTCATTGGTGCGGTGTCCCTCGGCGCTAATGCGACATTTGAGAGACACGCGTCACCAACGGGGACGGTTCACCGATAACATCATGTTGGTCATGTAGGAATAGTACTAATTATAAAAAGAAATATTTGTTGGTTTCAAATTCAATATATATTTATTCATTTTATTTTCTTCAAGAACTAATGAATATCAAGTTATATTCTACTAATGGTTCGGACTGTTGTTGTCGTAATGTCGTCTGAGAAGAAACTTAATAGTTACTCTTTAAAAATTTGTAATCGATTACATTTCTGTTTTGTTTAAAGTGAAGTAATAAATTCCTGTTGACATTTGAACATAAATGTTTCCGCTTGAATTTTTTGTAAATAAAATTCAATAAAGAAAATATACTGAATACGTTATGGTATCACGGGAATGCGGCATTTCCCTAGTACATAGAGGGATCATCTAGTTAATGATAAGCTAAAATGTACTTCAATGTCCTTTTCTCGTACCTACTACCACACTGTGCGTAATAGTTGAATTAAATCATCTTTTATAGCATTATTATTTTAATTGACATTATTTATTCCTAAATCGTTTAGTATCCAGGGACCGCGACTTGTAAAGCGTAGAACGCCCTCCGGCCCGATGGACCATGGGCGTAGCCAAACTGGGGCAAGCTGGGGCGCTTGCCCCACCTTGGCTCTAACATATTTATAAAAAAATATATAACGGGTGCGGGGAGGGGGGATTGGTTACTGTTGCCCCACCCTGTGCCCAAGACTGGCTACGCTCATGGGACCGACGACTTGTGAAAGGTCGCTGGTGAAGGCTGGATGAGGAAAGCGAAGGACCGGGATGTCTGTCGCAAAATGGGGGAGACTTATGTCCAGAAGTGAACTGCATCATGTTGAAGCGAGAGAGAGGATAGCATTCGGCGAATTAGTTAAAAACCTTTTTATTGTAAAAATAGTATAGGACCTGACCATGAAAAAACGGCATTAAACCCGAAACCAACCAACAACTGATAGAATGTTATTATTATTCTATATATATGTATATTAAGCTCCATGTCCGTCACCCGAAATAACAGATGTTAGGTCGCTCATACCCGGTAATTTTACTAGCTACTAGCATTTCTATTTGACGAGACGATATCTGGCACTGCGGTGATACCTTCCTAGACAACTCAGTACCGCGTCTTCTAATTAGTAAAATGAACCTAGGAAATATTAAATCTTAAGTAACGTTAACTAGTCTTTACAATTACCGCTTGTGCGGTAAATTCTGTACGTAATCTTTGAAGTTTTTAATTGATATTAAAAATCCCTAAATCGCATAACATCCGGTGTAAGTAAAAAACAGGCTTTGTAAATATGAACCCTCTAAACTGACGTGGATTAATCTTTACAATTAACGCCTGCTGAGCAAATTATGTTTCTTGGGCATTGCTTACTTGAAGTAAGCATAAGCTTACGTTGAAGTCCGTCAAGTCATCAAACCCTTCGGAGCGATCTTATAAGATAGAGCACGTTTTACCGGCACCTGTTTACCTCGCGAATTATAACTTTATTGGTACACGGGACATTACACTCGTATACCCTTCCTTGAAGAAAATATATTGAGTTTTTTTTTGCTCTATAATATTCGTCATTATCATCATTACAGCCATATATGTCTTGTCTTACTGCTGAGCGAATGCCTCCCCTAATGATTTCCACGCGAACCGATCCCTACCAGTTGACATCCATCTGATACCCGCCACCTTACCACCAGCTCACGTAATCATCTGGTTGGAAGTAGGCCTACGATTCTTTTCTCGATGTAGTCTAACTTATTTATAGTTTAAACGTCGGTGACTCATTGGTCTGGACTGTTGCCTTCTAATATGGAGGGTGCATGTTCAAATCCTGCCACGTACGAGTACTAATGTATCTCTGAAATTATGTGTACGTTTATCCGATGCTCTTATGGTGAAAAAAATATCGTGAGGAAACCTGCGCACGCCTGTGAAGAGATTCAAATGTGCGTGTTGTCGGTCTATCTGCACTGGGCCCGCGTGGACGACTACGGAATAATATACACCGTGACGGGTACGGATAGACTCGTGTCTCCCGGGGGGTATAAAGAGCTGATAGTAACTGTTAGGTAGTGAATTAAATGTATATGTTACTAGTTTTGCTAACTGCACGAAGCTTAAGTGCGTTGGTGGGCATTACGAGTAGTGTGGTAATTAGTAACTCCTTAGTGTCACGTAGTAGGTTAGAACGCGTGGTGGAAAAAACATTCAGCGATTTTTCAGTTTGTTTGGAACATTGAAAATGTAAACATTGTAAGAATCTAAAAAAAGATCGTCTTATGTACTTAAGTTTGAAAACTGTTTTGTACTCATATATTCTCGGTAGAATCTGATTGAAATTGTATTATGACATAAAACCCTTGGACTACCATGAAACCAGTCACAATAGATTTCTTTTTGTCGCCAAACATTTGAACCACATGGCGTCCAACGAGTTAAATGAAAAACCTTTCTTTTAACCACACCATAATTTTCCGGTAGCTGTCGCAGATTGAAAGATATTTATAGATTGGTTTCAAAAGTATTCCCGTATCGGTTATACGCTTATTACCGCCCCAGACGACGATAGTCTTGTTAAACTTATTTTACGAGCGCTTATTAACCCGCGTGTTACGTCGTTTTCCCGCTAGGGCGCGGCAGGGTTACCAACATAGGGGTTTTCCCTGCAAATTTTGGGAGTAAACGAGAAAAATGGGAGTGGTGTAGGAGCCTTATGGTATTATTTGGGATATTTATCTGTTTTATATAATTTCTTATTATAGTTTTGATAACAATAAAACGAATACGGATCTGTTACTAATATTATCATTTATTTTGTAAATACATCTTTTAGGTGACCTTTTTAGTAACTGTGGCATTTTTAGACGTTTCTGAACTGCAGCTGTAAAGGTAAATATATTTAGTCGGTTGGTAACACTATGTGGCGGCGCGCGGCATTAGTGCGGCGGTCGCGCGCTAAACGCCCGCGTCTCGCGCGCCAAAACCGAACCGCATTCGAATTCGGAACACGCGACCACAAAAATGGAATAGGAATTCGAATTTCGACCAGTGGTGTGCTCTGTGTGTTGACTGGAAAAGAGATAGTGGAAGTCTTCAAAAATAGAATAGAATTTCAACCAGTGATGTGCACTATTCTTTAAAAAGGTTCTATGTGTGTAGTGAAGTGTACGTGCGGAAAACGGTTTTTCACGATAAAAATATTAGTGTATGAGGTTAACGATTGTTTTCGCGGGTTATTCGGTCCTCGCGCGAGATTAGCAACAGGCGGCCAGCTGTGCCTTGGGACCGGGACAAGGGCCCGATTGTAATAAGTCGTTCAGATATATTATACGTGATACGCAGTTTTCTATTATGCTAGGCTACAAAGTTTACTCTTAATCCCATTATTATATTTCACTTGGATATTAACCAATAGAAGTCAATTTCTTAGATTTTTTAAGATGAATACCTTTTTAGAATAATTTTTGCATCCAAGCTCTATGCGATGTATGTAATGAAATTACATATAAAAATTTTGAAGATGCAATGATTGGTAATGAAAATGCATAGTATATTAAAATTGAAAAGCTCAAAACAGTGTTATTCAAATATATATTTTACAGATACTTTTGAATCGTCAGTTATTATAATTTTTATAATTTATGTTTTTTATGACTTCTAACTAAATGACTTAACGTGTGAAAAAATTTTTCGTTTTCCTAATGTTAGTCTAAAACTACCATTACTAGGTGTCTTCATTTGCTATAAATTTAACATGTTAAAAAAAACACGAGTATTATATTTTTCAAATTTATTTAAAATTACAATATTTCTGATAAATTGATATAAAATAGAAGCGTCGGCAAAGCCGTTCTCTCAAATAAAACACGTTATTACACCACCTCGTTTCAGGATTATAGGCAAACGTATTTGGAGTCAATCGACTGCAACTCTTCCAATTTATGTCAACGAGGCTATTGTTTTTGTAGAGCACGCAATTCGATAAACGGCACAACGTATGGCCGGAATAAACGTATTAAAGATAAGCTCCTACGTTTTCTATTCGTGGTATTGTCGTTATCCAGTTGCGTTTGATAACGTTAAAATAATAATAATGGTATTTTGAAAACAAAAAAAATCTTTTCGTGTTGGGAGGGCTGAGGTTCAAATCTCGCCACGTACCAATGTGTTTTCGAATTTTCGAAATGACATGTACGTTATCCGACGCTCTTACGGTGAAGGAAAACATCGTGAGGAAACCTTCATGCACGCCTGCGAAGAGATTCAAAGGTTGTGTGTGAAGTCGTCCAATCCGCACTGGGCCCGCGTGGACGACTAAGGCCTAATCACCCTATACGGGTAGGCTCGTGCCCCTCGGTGGGGACGTTTAATGAGCTGATGATGATGAATCAATCGATTTCTTGTTTTGTATTTGTCACATTTTAAATATTAGAATGCCAACCAAAAATGTAGCGGACAGGGGCGCGCGCGTGTGTGTGTGAGTGTATGTGTGTGTGTGAGTGTATGTGTGTGTGTGTGTGTGTGCGCGTACATGTGCGTCTGTGTGTTCAATTACTCCTCTCTTTTGAGCTGGTCTTATCACTATCAGGATGTTTGTGCGCAATGGAACAACCGACGTGTTCAGTAGCTGATTCATAATAATACACAGTATCAAAAAAAGTGTGTGCTGCAAATCATAAGCCAGGGTTTACTCCATCATTGGGGGACGACATGACTTACATTGGCACGTGACTGTAGTAACTAGTGTTGTCAGGTGTCCCGATTTTCAGGGATCTGGCATTCAGGGGAAAAATTAATCAAAAATTGCATTTAAAATACTCGGTTATGCTACTAGCACACGACATATTATTATTGGTCTAAAAGCACATAATAAAATATCTTTTTATAAGGTTTGATACAAACTAAGGTTGGTTTCGTATAAAATTATATTTTTTATATTTACAACTGTTGGGAAATCTATTATATTTTTATTTTTTAACACACATGTCGAGTAGTCAATTCTTCATTCATCAATAGGTTTTGCAATATTTTTATAGTATTATTAAGCCCAAACGGTAACTCCAACTGATGCGAGTATATCGAACTCATCAATTTCTAATAAGATTTTTTTCTTTTGAAATCCTGGAAAGTAAAGACCAGACGCCTCGTTGTCGACATTTGTAAACTAGAATTGAAATGTCCAACTTTTCCTTGGCTCCAATTTAACTTAACATTTCATATTCTTCGCGAACTCTTGTATTGTTGTGGGTTTTGCTTAAATTGTCGCTTTTTTAGAAATTGATCACGTTTTTTGTACTGGAGTAAAACTACCGAAGTGATGTTATAAGATAAGCACAACTTATTTATGTTTTTGTGTACAGGACGGTCAGGACTCTCACCTGATGGTAAGTGATATGGTCAAGTTCCATGACAGAGCGGTATTGACTGAGACCAACCGAGACAACAGATGTTAGGTCTCTTAAACCCGGTAATTTTACTAGCTGCAGTGCCCTCATCCCGAAACATAGAAGTGAAAACACTTGTATTTTGCGGGACGACATCTGTCACTGCGATGGTACTTATCTAGACGACTCTAGGCTAGGTTTGTTATAAATAAAGCAATTAATTATTCATTAATTATTAAAAGCAATTAATTAAATTAATTTTTAAGACTCAGTACCGAGTCTACTATCTAGTTACTCGCTTATTCATAACAATAATTATGAATGGGCTTTTTATTTCAAGTCATTAAATATGTTCTTCCTACCTGCATTATAAAAGTATTCAACAGTATAAGGGTCTGTATCGTACCTATGATTTTTGTTAACAGGCTGATAGGTATTTTCTTCCTTTACTAACCCTTGAGGCCGCCAGAGACGCCTTGAAGCGTCACAAACAATAGATATTTATAGTGTCTGGATTGTTGGCGGTGAACGAGTTAAATTTAATAACAACTACTTATGACTGAAGTTTTTTGTCATCATTACATGAATAATGGCCTGTGACCACAAATTTGATTGTGGTCAAATCTGATAGGTGGTGTCACACGCCATGAAGTCGACACTGACATTAAAATATTGTCTCGTTTTAAAGGTCGTAGGTTCAAACTTTAGTCTTTACTTACCTGATAAGGCAACGAGAACATTTACTTACTACGTCTTTTGTACCTGCGAATAAGCCTTTCTATCTTCTATTCAACCTATCGCAGTCCACTGCTGGACATAGGTCTCCTCCATTTTGCGCCAGACATCCCGGTCCTCCGCTTTTCTCATCCAGCCTCCACAGCTACCTTTCGCAAGTCGTCATCCTCAGGCCGGAGGCGTCCTACGCTACGCTTGCCAAGACGCGGTCTCCACTCCAGAACTCGTCTGCTCCAACAGCCATCGGTTCTGTGACATACGTGACCAGCCCACTGCCACTTCAACTTGCGTATCCGGTGGGCTATTTCGGTAACTTTAGTTCTCATAAGGATCAAATCATTTCTTCTAATAAATAAACCTTTATGTGAGTTGAATTACTCTAAAAATATGTAGGTATTAAAATCGTAAGTTTATGGTATTTCAGCGTATCGCAAAGGTGACCCATGTCAATATGTTTGACCCTTCGCACATTGTTCTCCGGTTTAATAGGACCTTTGCCGCCCTTGGCACTTGCCACGTGCCTTAAAGAGGTTCTCCAGCCTCCTTGGCCTATTTGCACACCTGTACCGGTGACTTGGCCTTATTAAATAATAAATTTTTCAGGTTTCCGTAACACTAGGGTTGCCAAACTGAAAATCTCTCTCTTCAACCAATCGCAGCCAATTGTGCAGGGCACAGGTCTCCCATACTGCGCCAGATTTGTCAATGGTCTGGATTTGTTACAAAAAAAAACTTTAGAAGAGCTTCTAAAAACTCGCAGATTTTGTTTATTTTTTTCTATGCAATACATTCTTGGAAAAATGTTTGGAATCCTACACTATTGAGAATAAAAAAAATATAAATGAGTTGATTGCAGGAATTGCAGTATTACTTAAAAAAAGGAATCACTAAACGATACACTTGTAGAAACAGTACCTTCGCCTAGAATAGTTAGGTATTAAATATAGCTTTAGTTCATATGATTTTGGCAACCCCTTAAAACCATAACGGATTATAGAACTCCGTAGCTTTCTTATAAAAGGGATGAAAATTCATTCGCTGAGTTATGAGATCATAATACTGTACTTTTCCTAAGACTGAATTTTTTAATAAAATAATATTATTTCTACACGGCTGATTAAAGGCCTCATCCAATAATGAAAATATAAATAAAGTAAAAGATTTTTAATAAAACAATTCAAAAGCGTAGTTTTAACATGATTGCGAATATTTTTTATAAAATATTATTTTAATATGTATTAGCTATGTGCCTAGAAAGTGATGTCAGGCGAAGTTTTTAACTGTCAATATAAATTAAATTCATTTAATAATTACTAGACAAGAATGGCTTTCAATTACAAAAATATGTAATAAAAAATGAAACGGATATATACTGTGGATTTAACATGAAACCATTGTTAGTGAGCCAATCTACTGTTCTAAATATAGATTTGTAAATAGACCACTGTCAGGAATAGTCAATAAAACTTGGACACATTTAAGTGCACCTAACTAATAAAAACTGACCTGAATAGGGTGTTGTCAGAATGGAAAACGACGTCACGTAGCTCACGGTTGCGTTAGCACAAATGGAACTAGTCTTAAAGCATCTCTTGGACTGGGTATAAGGTGTTTTAAAGTTGGTACTATGTATATGACATGTGCACACTGTACTGGCTTTACAATAAACCATGGTATGGCTAGCTCGAGCGGCCTATTTGGGTCGAATCTTGGCTCTCCCACATTTCAACCTCGGCTTGTGGCGTTACGGGGGTGGTGGGACCTAGTATCTGTTTGGGGAGAAAAGCTACGAATACAACAACATAAAAGACTGGTTGAACCTGGAAGGTAGGACCTACAAGAGAGCCGGCAAAATTTTCGAAATTATCTGTACGTTTATCCGATGCTCTTACGGTAAAGGAAAACATCGTGAGGCAACCTGCGCACGCCTGCGAAGAGATTCAAAGGTTGTGCGTGAAGTCGGCCAATCCGCACTGGGCCCACGTGGACTACTCAGGCCTATACATGCTTAACGGGTAGGCTCGTGCCCCTTGGTAAGGGCGTGCGGAACCAATGTCTTGCGAAGCACGGTGGGACTCGAGATAACATTTTTTGGTCACCCATCCTACGACTGACCAAGGCGATGTGTGCTTGACTTCTACAATCAACCAAACGCACTAGTCGCCACACATCTAGCCCCCAACATATTAATGTAGGTGTTAATAAAGACATTCGCAAACCTGAGACGAGCCGCAAACCAACATGTTTGATATGAACGCTATTCAAATAGAATAAAACGGTAATGCAAACAGTTGAACTGTTTGTGTTGTATGGGGTAAGGTTCGTATAATGGATCATAATTGTGTTTATATGCTTGTTGGGGGAACAAAAGAAATGCTACGATAGTGTAATATATAAAGAGACTCCCCGGCCGCTTTTCCCAAGCCGAGATTCGAATCCCGCTTGGGAACGCTCTATGTGTAAATGTTTATATATATATTATACATAGAAAACCATTCAAACTGACATGTTCATGAACACAAAAACTTGGTGTTGCAGTCGATGTCTCATCCGGTACACCAAATGGGTCGTCAATGCCTTTATTCGGGCCATTACCACAGAAACGCTGTTTTGGCAATTATCAAAATTCATTTTCACTTTTCATAATAATAAAAGCCACAAAAATCCGGCTTGTCAGAGCACTTATATTCCCCATATTCCTCTACGCTGCGGAAACGTGGACCCTGCGTGAAAGCGAGTGGAAGAAGATAGACGCTCTCGAAATGTGGTGCTGGAGAAGAATGCTTGGGGCATCGTGGAATCAATTTCGTACAAACGTCTCCTTACTGCAGGAACTCAAGCAGCGTCTGTCTTTCATTGTGCAAACTCGAGTTCTGAGTTTCTTTGATACGACGCGTGGCAATGAGTCGATCGAGCGCCTCGTGGTACAGGGTAAAGTTGAGGGCACCCGAGCGCGAGGTAGAGCGCCTATGCGATGGACGGACCAATTAAAACAGCTGTAGATACTTCCCTGCACGTCTGCACCAGAAAGGCGGCCATCAGACAGGAATGGCGGCGTATTATTAAGCGAGCCACTGACAGCTGAAATGACGACCACGACCACTCAATAATAAATATGTATGCATGTAATTACATTTCTTTGTTTTGACATTGATTGTAAACGTAAACTGAATAAATCTCTTTGAGAGGTGGTAGTACTCGGTACTGAGTCGTCTAGGTAGATTAGTATCTAGCGGTAGTCCGCAGTGCCAGATATCGTCCCGTGCACTAGAAGTATTTTGCACTTGTGTTTCGGGATGAGGGCACTGTAGCTAGTGAAATTTCCGGGCATAGGAGACCTAACAGTGAGCGTCTTTACCGTCCTGTACACTTGGTAACATAAAAAAACACTACCGCTCAGCTACTATATGGTGGACGTAACTTCAAGCTTACTTCGGAGTCGTTTAATCCAGAGTTTAATAAAACATTTTCTGCATACATAACTGTTGATTTTAATGCACCGAATCATCATTTAGCGTGCACAAAACACGGCATCGTTAGCTATCAAAAGTCGCAGTTTGTCACGAAAGCAATGCGTCAGTGTCGGCGGAACATGCACCTTATCACAACTGGTTAGGGTACTACATCAGCTGTCGTCCGCGATGTCAATCACGCGAATTGTACGTTTAATTTTATTTGAACGATGTTTCTTTAGTGCCGGTGGTACAGGCAAGCGAAAAGATGCTTGGTTGACATAGAACTATTATGAATGGTATTTAGTATTATTATTAGGCTTTGGGCGGCTTTTCAGGCTATTACATATCTGTGGTCACCTTGACCTGAAAGATCTTTTGTGATTCGCTTAATTTTTAAGCGATTCAGGATAGTATATAGGTATACAAATCTTTACTCATATAAAAAATACTTTACTATAAAATAATAATAAACTTTATTGCACAGAAAAAAAAAATACACAATACACAAAGGAACATAACAGTTGTACAATTAAGGCGGTCTTATCGCTATAAAGCAATCTCTTCCAGACAACCTTCATTAGAGGAAATAAATAAAAGTTGTAGAAGAAATGAGTCAAATATTGTGCAAAAACGAAGTTAGAAATAAAGAAAAGATAAATACAATCCAATACATACAAATAAAAGGGCAGTGGTGCCCAGGTGCCGGCTTACATTTAGTGAGAATCTTACACTGTTGTAATTAAATTCAATTTGACAATAGTTTGATATTCTTTAGAGCCTTCGATTGTGCTTATTTATCTGATTTTTCAATTTATTAAAAACAATGTCCTGCTTTTATAAGCAAACCTAAATTTTTATACGCAACGGGCTTACGACAGTTATATAATTATGTATGAAATTAGAATATCGTTAATGTGCTTATAATGCGCATTGATGCCCTAGCTAGTGGAATACGAATAAAATAATCTTCTTAATATAGTTTGAACTCTGCACGCGACTGTCACTGGATGTCGGCATCCAATTGCAGTAAGGAATTTAATTTGGTCTCGTAAAGCTGCATTGACACTATATTCTATCAAGTTCAGGGCACGACCTAATCCCGGATGATATTATTAAACCGGAAAACTTGCGCAGTAAATAGTTTGATTTAAACTGTATTGTTGCGGTTTCTTAGATTATAAAGACAATGAAAAAGTTATGCTTTTAGTTGAACATATTTCAAGCATTCGCGTAGACATGGGTATGTATCAGTTACTTGACCATTTTACGATTTGCTGTTATAACTTTTAGTGGGACTCTTGGCGTTTTTTTTACCTGACTGCTTGGATTTAAGACCAAATCATTATTCCCGTATAGGGTGATTAGGCCTTAGTCGTGTACGCGGGCTCAGTGCGGGTTGGCTGACTTCACGATAACCTTTGAATCTCTTCGCAGGCGTGCACAGGTTTCCTCGCGATTTTTCCTTTACCGTAAGAGCGTCGGATAACGTACATATAATTTCGAAAATTCGAAAGCACTTTGGTACGTGGCGGGATTTGAACCTCATATACATTATATAATACCCGTATGCAATAAGTTTAAATAGTGCTCAATCATTCTGATATGATTTATAGCATCCAAGCCGGCACCTGGGCACCACTGCCCTTTTATTTGCACAATTAGGCAGATCCTTTAGTTAAAGAGGGAAAACTTTGTTCAGTAATCTTTTAAGTCTTTTTCCGTGTGAAAAAATTCCTAACTTTGTTCGGTCGCCCCACAGACATCCGAATATACAATTAGACTGGACAAGCCGCCAAGTTTATAGGCAGTCCCAGTGTCGCAATTTCTTTTTTATTCTTACCTGTGAAAAGTTATTATATTTCTTGGTAAATTAACTGATTCATTGCGATGATGGCATGTTACAATTGCACAGGGTGGCATTTTGGAAAAATACGGTAATTTCTTCTAATATTCGTGCGTCTTGACTCGTCTCACAGAGCGTAAACTGGCAGCCAGTGTATGCTCGTTGAGCTTACATTTGTCGCACTTTAAACGCGGCTTGTCCCATCTCCTGTATTGGGAAATCTGTGTGGGTCGCCCTTTGCAAATTCCAGAATATCTTTTAAGCGAATTGAATAATTCAATAGAAATCACGAGATTAAAGGTTTGTCAATGCTCATTGGGAGTGCTTTGGCTTCCCCCCGAAGGAAAAAGTCGGATTGACAAGAATGGAGGTACGGTAAACGGGAAGATGTACCTATAAATACGATTGACAATAACATGGAAGGAAAATTTTCGTAAATATATGTAGATACGTACTTTGGGATTCTTTCATTATACAAGGTTAGGTGAGAGCGTCGGTGGCTCAGTGTTCGAATTTTCGAAAATATATGTACGTTATCCGACGCTCTTACGGTGAAGGAAAACATCGTGAGGAAACCTTCATGCACGCCTGCGAAGAGATTCAAAGGTTGTGTGTGAAGTCGTCCAATCCGCACTGGGCCCGCGTGGACGACTAAGGCCTAATCACCCTATACGGGTAGGCTCGTGCCCCTCGGTGGGGACGTTTAATGAGCTGATGATGATGACAAGGTTACCAAAAATATGTGGTCTTATTTTAACGATTTGAACAAATCTTTTAAACTACACAGTTTTTACCATATATAACAGAATGTAGATAAATAGCTTATATAGCTCCAGAAACGTTTTCGATGGTAATTGCTCCCATGTAATTAATTTACGGCCATCAGCGAAAATTCTATGAAAATAAGTTGTTTATGGACAACATTTTAAACATTTCCTTCATCTGACTTTGATTAGGTACCAATGTGGTGTAATTGGTGGTGATGTCGGGGTTCGAACCCCGGGCAGTGCAAACATTTGTGTGCATGAACATGTCATTTGTATTGTCCTGGGTGTTTCATATGTATGTTTTACAATAAAACAGTATATTAGAATGTTTATCCGTCGTTTAGTATCCATCATCATCATCAGCTCATTAAACGTCCCCACCGAGGGGCACCAGCCTACCCGTATAGGGTGATTAGGCCTTAGTCGTCCACGCGGGCCCAGTGCGGATTGGACGACTTCACACACAACCTTTGAATCTCTTCGCAGGCGTTCATGAAGGTTTCCTCACGATGTTTTCCTTCACCGTAAGAGCGTCGGATAACGTACATATATTTTCGAAAATTCGAAAACACATTGGATTTAGTATCCATATTACAGGCTAATGCTGAGTTAGGGACTAGATGGCGCTGTGTGGATGACAGTGGATATTTATTTATTTATTCACATATGGTTGTCATCATCGTTAACCGAGGTATTTGATGGTTACTTAAAACACCATTTAAATCAGCACGAGGCTTATTGTCACAAGCCATTTATACACTAAAGCTACGAGTCAGCTCCAACCTTAAGTTGTGTACGAAAGTAAAATAATCCCTCCCGTTTGAGTGGGAGCAACAAAGCTAGTACATTGTCTACTTTATGCACTAGTTTACGGGTTGTCCGACAGGACGGATAGACGAATCCTAGATCGTGCAATATACTAGCGATGGCTTACATAAAACGCGTTCCTTGCTCTGATTCTTCGTATACTTTGTATTCACATAGGATGTATAGTTTTAATTAATATCTTGTTATTGAGTCAGGTTGATTAACCACAAGACTGACTCTGTCAGTTATAAACCGTCCTTCGACTTCTGACATAGGTTTTTTGTAACAACCGCCATATAACCAGAATCAGTGGCGGGGCAAGACCTAAATTTTATGTGGGCAAAATATATTTTGCGAGCGAGGCCCCCTGTTGTATTTTGGCACTCAAATCTCTACTATAAAAATAAGTCGGGTTTTTCTTACTGACGCTATAACTCCAGAACGCACGAACCGATTTCCACGGTTTTGCATTCGTTGGAAAGTTCTCGGGCTCCGTGAGGTTTATAGCAAATTATAAAATTCAGGAAAAACTTTAACAGAAAAGCGGGAAAATCTTTTTTCACATACAGCGCCATCTCTGATACATAGCATATACTACAAACCAATATTTTAAGTAGATGGCGTCTTTTGATCACCAAACGAAATGTTACATAAAACGAAGCCATCTGATGGCGAAACGGAGTTCGCTGGGTTTGCTAGTTTATTCATAAAAATGCAAACTTGTCATCGTAATATAACCAACTTTCTTTAAGAAACGCATGTGGTTTTTTGGTTGATAAACAAAAAAAAAACTGTATTCAATAAATCTGTTACAGATGCTTTTAAATCGTCAATTGTTAATATTATATTTTTATGACTACCACCGGTTGGCATAAGTTGGATCTTCGAGCAGCGCCGGCAAGAACTCGAATAGTCATCTTTAACTTTTATATCTTGGTTAGAGCTTTGTCATTTACCTCACGAACTTTACAATATCTATCTTACAAAGATTTTGTAACTGGAAACACTAAGTGCAAGACCACACATCTTTAATCCGATAAATATTCATCTATTGTATAGTAAAGCTTTTTTCCATGATGGTTTTTTAAATCTTTTTAATTCGTTAGTATTGGCCAGATAACTGCTTGTGCTTTTTTATTTTTTAGTCTAGATGAGTTATTTTTGGTTGTATTTGCGTTTATGGTCGTTCGGAAGCTGCCCTGTCTGTGGCCACGAAGCGGGGCGGTGCCACGTTCCCACGCCGCTACCGCCGCCTCGTGTCACCATTACAAGTAAAAAACAACAAATAAACTTTATATATGAATAAAAGTGAGTAATCTCGAATACAATTTTTTTCTTCATACATATGAATATATGTATGAAGACAAAATTGTAATTTCGAACACCATACAATGATATATATGTTAGCATATGAATATATGTATGAAGAAAAATTGTAATTTCGATTACAAATAAATAATCTCATACACCGCCATCTACCGTGTCTACACTCGGACTCTGAAACTTCCGTTTGGGCTGCTCACGCCCCGCATCGATACCAGTAAGATAAAGTTAGGAACCTGATTGCTACTAGAGGGGTACTGTAATAATTAGTTCTACAATAATGAGTAGGACAGTATGCGGCGCGCTGTCCAGCGACCGGTTGCATCTCACGCACGAATTTCTTGAGATCTGTTCATGGTAGAGTCAATATTTATTGATTGCGCTAAATGTATGCAGAGCTATTTAGATTATTATGACAAAGAAGATCAGTGGAGTTGCCCGGAGTGCAACAGTATAAAAGACCTAAAGACTTGGAAATTAATACGTGCGGTCGCTCCTTGGTGACGGCTGACGCTAAAGAAAGAAGCTGACGGACAAGACCAGAACCGATGACACATGATCATCGCCAGAGGAAGCTCCGCCACTGATGGAGTCGTTCCAGAGTGCCTCCGACAGATACACCAGATACCAAGTTCGAGTGCTTGCCCCCTACAAAACGATATGGTCATCGATTAAAACTGTATATGAGCGAAACTGATTACAAGTAAACAAATAGTCTCGTGTGCAACAATCAAATGAACGTACGGAATCATCCAGTCACAATAGTTCGTATAGACCAACTTGAAACCAAGAGTGCAAGATGTTGGAAATTAAATTGTGCCAACACCCGTTACGGCCTCGCTCGAAGGCAGAATATTAAGATCTCCAAGCAGACATCTGTGCGTGACAAATAGCTACGTTTTAAATGAGTGGTTAAATATGGGTGCCGGAGGCCTGTTCAGGAGAATGGCAACGAGTGTCGTCTTTATGCCCTCTAGGAAAATCGGTGTACATATTGACGAGGAGACGTGTGAGTGTAGAAGAGCCGCCCCCCCGCGACCCTGTGGCGCAGACGGACTCCGTCCGCGGTCCGCGGCCGCTAGCCGTGCGCCTCGCCGCCGGGACACCGCGACGACACTGCTGCGACTGGCGATGTGCACGCTCCTCACCACGAAGGTCCTACATTCTTGGACCGGTACACGTTCACATACGAGAGACTGTCCCAACACAACAGACCATTATTTCAACAAGGCACGGGAATGGCGCGCTCCTCAGAAATTTAAATTTGTGGACAAGGAGGGAAAAAATTTATAACGACAAGCAGTGGAAGGGACGGCCACGAGACTGCGATCTTGAAGCGGACTTGAAAAAGGTTTTTGGTTGGGTTGGCATTTGCTCATTATTTTGACAAGATTGTTTTGTATTGTCGTTCATTTAAAGTTTTTAATATTGGTGGTTTTTATTGTTTGTTTGGTTGTGGTGTTCCTTGAAATTGATAATAAAGACAAGACATACATCATATAATTACTAACAGACAAAACTTGTATACGTATCCATCTCATCTACAAACAGATGTATTTCACAATGACTTGTTCTTATTTATATCACATTCACCATAATACGCGCACACATCCATATAATTTGTTCACTTAATTCACTTAGTAGATACAATCATTGTCACAAGTACCCGTTGGTTTGTTTATTGTATTAATACTGTTTTTAATTGCCTACACACAAAACACACTCATCCTTCTCACTAACAAACCATACACATATTCTTAAACTATTTATTTAATACTCACCGGCACATATTATATAACATAAAAAAAAACTCATCTTTAGCTGCCACAGATCAAAAATACGTACAAATACGCAAATCTGTTTCACCCATCGACTCACTCATTGGAGCCAACATTTTCAATTGTACACACGCTCATACAAAGCAATTTTACATGCCTTTACCCTAGCTCCTACACTGATATTAACTTTTTATTTTCCCAATGGCTAATGAAAGGGATAATGTTTTTGAAATTGGTCTCTTAAATTAAGGTCATTGAACACTGGGCAGGATGAGTTGATTTGTTAACAGTTTTAAAATATAATTTGATAACTTTTAGCTGTTACTGAACCTGGATCGAGTGGGGGAAGAGGCACTAGCGCATCGATACCTAAACTTAGGTTTATCATAAGCGCGAAAGGCAACGAAGAGGAGGTGTTTTGGATTTTACATTAGAAAACGGCTTACAGTAGAATATCCGAACACCCTTTTCCAACTAGAACAAATTTGGCTTGAAGTAGGGATACTGGGGAACCCTGGCACTTTGGTACCGCTTATAGGCCCGAAAGTATCGCATAGGAGAGGCTCTAGACAGCGCCGGATTTCAATTTTTTTTGGGTGCGGGGCAAAAAATTTTAGAAATGCGCCCCCGCCTCTTTTATTTATTTTACCTTTTAATCCTATAATTATTTCAACACTATTTATATATAGGGTCTCAAATTGATTGACATTTGGACAAAAGCTGCAACTTTTTACGCAGCTGTGATCAGTTCAGAGATATTACACTCTCCTTGTCTTCCTCCTGCGGTGCAATGATACCAATGGTAAGCTATTCATGTACTCGCCTGACATAGTGAGCGCTTCGTACAAACATTCAACAATAGATTAGCATTAGTCAAGTCGGCACCGTTGAGGGATGAAACACAGCCCAAGTTCGATCGAATCGAAGCTTCTCATGAGTCCAAACGCCAAACATATGGCAGTTATCTCTCCGCTCTTTCTGTAGTAACTGCCACAGCGTATGTAATATGGTAGTCTTGTCTGAAGCCTTTGAGGAACCCGGCTTGTTCGGAGGGCTGGAAATCGTCAAAATAATGCGCGAGACGAGTCATAATGGACTCTGGAGAATAAACTTGAAGATGTGGCACATATCGTAATGGTCGTGTAATTTCAATAGCTTTTAATATCTAAGATAACTCGAACGATGGTAAAAGACGCAAGATTGTTTATTTGTCATTTTTATAATTCCTGTCGTATGGGTCTACGTTGTGGGTAACGGCTGCCGACATTGATACAATATTTGGTGCTACAAAAAGAGCTTTTATTTCATA
>PQWD01011713.1:0-25983 GCA_019425675.1 Leucinodes orbonalis
ACGCGGATTAATGTATTATGGAAGTTATGATGGGCGGTGCTAATAATGAAAAATATCATGTACTATGGCGGCATAGTTGTAAAATACGATAAATTGTTTCCGTTACATTGACAAGTTTATGCCACGGCGTACGTTTTACAATGGCTTAGTTTTTAAATCATCATCTACTATTTATAATTAACTATCTTATGTACAATGAATTACCTGCTGTATATGTAACTAGCTTTTGCCCGCGCTTCGCTGCATTAAATTCGGGATATACCGGTACTTTCATTTTTTATCCTTTAAAGGTTCCGGGGTCAATTTCAGAATTTTTATTAGGCAAAAAATATGTTATAGTGAGCTAGCTTGGTTAAAAGATGACTATGCGGACTCTCTCGCGGACTTTATGTAGCCTTTAAAAGGAGAACAATACTCTCTATTACATGACTTTGTGTAACTTTAACCGTTTCTCACGTACCGCAGCGGAAGCCCAAGTATGAAAAATACCTCCCGATTTTGAAACATTCTTCATTGCTGCTCCGCTCTATTACTCGTAGCGTGATGATATATAGTATATTTTGCCTTCTCGTAAATAAGCTATCTATCATTCTGAAATGATATTTTTTTCAATTCGAACCAGTATTGCTGAGATTAGCAATCGTTCAATACAACAACAATACTCTTCAGCTTTTATATTTAAATTATGATTTAACGGGATATACTTCCTATTATCATTGATTTCTATAAATAAATATCATGATGTTCTTCTTTTCCATAGGTATTAATTAAATAATATAATGGACTAAGAGTCATCAATACAGCATTCTGTTATTTTTACATTGAATAATAATACAGCATACAGGTATATTTTATTCAAAACTCGCTGCGCTTATGGAGACCCCAACTCACAAGAGCGGAACTCTTGCAGGAACGGATATATGAGATCGTAAACTGCCGGCGCTAAGCTTCATTGTCGGTGTTATTGCTCACAAAAACAAACCGGCTCATGTACGGCCGAAATGTACTGTGCTATGGTGACCTACGAGTTACTAACAGCAAACGCCTGTTTGAAAATTATAAACGACATTCGAAGACTCATTTTGGTGTCGCGGTTGAGCTGCGACACCAAGGGTTCGGGGTTCGATCTCCGGGCAGTACAAACATTTGTGTGCATGAACATGTCTTTTTGTAATTAAATTAAATAATATGTATTTATTTACAAAAAATATAATTATGTTTATCCGTGGTTTATTACTTATAGTAAAGCCTATGTCAGGTTTGTAACAAATGTAGGTTCGGCGTTTGCCCTAAATGTATAAACTGCTGGTCACTTACTCATAACATTTCTTAACATCTGTTGTTGTGACGGGCACAGGGCAGTATTGACGGAAAAATATCTACCAACTATTATTAATTTCCTTTACTGCATCTATCATAGTCAGGTATATCACGATCAATCAGGTGAGCGAACTGACCGCCCCGGTAATCTTATGTCATAAAAAATACTACGAGCTAACGCCTGTTACTAAATATACGACCTACATGTCAGGATTGTTACTAATAAAGGTTCGCCGTTTGCGTGAAATGTGTTGCCTGCCGCTTACTTCATCATTAATTTGGCCAGTTGATTTTGCATTAAGCGCAAATCCTTAAAGCCAACGTAAACTGTACATTATGTCGTACAAAAAACCCTTTGCTACCTTATATTCATATCATCATTACTCCAGCTCAATACGCCCACTGCGACTGAACTAAGAACTCCAGCTACTACCCGCTTTGACCATGCTTTTTTTAATGGTACGTGACGCCACTCGAGATATCGACAAGCCTCCAATCAGTTCTAAGTATTGTGTGCTTTGTCCAATGCCACATGAACTTGCTCATCCTGTGGGTTATGTCGACGATTCTAGTTCTCCTACGGATGTCCTCATTTCGGATCTTATAGCATAGCATGTTGAGCAAAAATTAAATTGCACCATGAATAAATGAATGAAATTTAGCTTTGTATTATTATTAATTTTTTGTATGTAGCGTTTACGGAATAGTTCAAACAGCATCCTCAAGGCGATTGCTGCCAGAATTAGCTGTCCCATCCAACGGCATTGCGTAGAGATTGCTAATGAGTCGAATAAGTTGGTATGATTTTGTAATTTTAACCTGATACTAATATGTCCTTGTAGTTATAATTGTTTACTTAACAGAAATACTAATTCTATGGATGTATAAAAAAGAAAAGTCTGAAATAAAGAGATTATTATTATTACCTCAAATTCAAAAGAGAATTGACTTTTGTCCCTGATTATACAAACTTGGAACCCTAGAAGCGTTATCGGGCCATAAACTTTTGTTTTACGAACAATTAAGTGTAACGCTTACCGCCCTTCACGGAGTGTTAGGCGAGGAGCACACTTAGAAGCAAGGAGACCGTTTAATATAGTAACTATAGAGACAAGCGTCAGGGTCTACAATGAGATCTCAGAATTAATAATATGAAGTTTGAAATACGATTATCTCTGTCATTCCTTTTTAAGGAGTTTAACTTTAAGATTAACTTGTTTGTAAACGAAGTGAAATTAAAACTTTTTCAATGTCTAACTTCTTGAGTTAAAAGTTGGTCATCCATCTAAGGAATGAAAAGCAGGTCCTAGTAGATAGAAATTAATGAAAAATAATGTGTCAATCACGTCATTAAAGCCCCACCGTGGCACGAGCCTACCCAAGGGTGTTTGGCCTGAGTCTTCCACGCGGGCCCAGTGCGGATTGGCCGACTTTCACGCACACTTTGAATTTCTTCGCGGGCGTGCGCAGGTTTCCTTACGATGTTTTCTTCACCGTAAGAGCGTCGGATAACGAATAAAGATTTTTTCACCTGTGTTTATATTCTTAAACACAGGTGAAAAAATATCTTATTCGTTATTTGGAAATATTCTCATGTTTTATTTTCTAGTTGTCTTCTGAACTCGGTCCGCTAATGAAAAATTCAAGCCGATCTTCTAACATGATAATTTACGTGTGATAAAATTGTTCAAAATTTTACAAATTTTATACCCTTATAAACAACTTTTATATAAGATCATTAAAAATCATCATGGGCGAATCACTTACCATCAGGTGAATCGTCACGACTCGTTTGCCTACCTATAAAATGATAAATACGACTCATGCTACTATATAGCAGTGTTGCCGAAATATCAATAGTTGGACTATGGATTGTACTCACTTGTAAACTATACTCTAGATTAGTATTTTTAAGTATGTAAATTTACATTAAATTCTGGTTTACTTTAATTTTGCTAAACTGCTTTCATGTCCAGCTGTGCTTGTCGTGGCATTTTGGTAATTAATTACTTGTTTGTATCGCTTACGTATGTATATTGACAATGTAATAAGTGTATGTCTTGTAAACTGTCCTAAATAAATAAAAATAAATAGATAGTTGACCTCGAAAATCAACTATACTATCGATAGCTTAATTTAGAGCAATAGTATTGATACACTGCAATACTAACGATTATATCTTCTTAGTTCATTATATAAGTGACTAGCCGTCCCGCCCTGCTTCGCAAACGGGTGCAATGTGATCGTAAAAGGCACGCTTGCCGGCTTCCCCGTCGGCACGTATCGCCGCAAATTAACCGCAAACGCTACGCACCGCATTGTTTATATATTGTAAATATCTTCGCAATGTTCATTTAAATCATATGCTGTAAGGAACTACTTAGATCTTTATTCTAAACAAATGTATTTAAAATATTAAATTGGATAATATACCCCTCCCGCATGCGCACCCCGCACACTTTGAACGGGACGGCCGTGCAGCAGAAATCATTTTAATTTCGCCATAACTTTGAAAACCAAACGTCCAATTTTATCATTCAAAGATCAAATATTATCTACGTTAATTTCTTAGTTGATGAAATAATTTTTTTTGTTAGGATTAGTAGCATGAGTAAACATAACGCGTTTTATGTCAGCCAAAAAAAAATCATTTTTTTTAAATAAAAAAATGGTTGTTTGTGCTGTCACCCGACATAGGTAGGTATAGTGTGTCGCGACTTTTTTGTAGATATTAATGAGATCTAGCACCAGTTAGAACATTTTTACTAGTTCTATCTTTTGATAGTTTAGGCAGAATACGCAACAAAAGCAACTTTTCTGGTAGTTTTTTTCTTTTTTGTCCGAAAAACGAAAATAATCTTACGGAAACCTATTTTTTTTTTCAAAATAAAATTTTAGCCTATGGTTATGGCGGGAATTAATTTAGCTTTCGAATGGTGAACGAATTTTAAAATGTCCAGTAACTTTTGAGCTGTTCATTACAACCAAACAACAAAGTTTTCCTCTTTATACATATTAGTGGTAAGACTAATGGTATAGTTGCTATAATATACAAAGCCGATACTATTCGATTAGAGTGCGTGGTCAGTGGTGTGGAACTGGTCGCCTTCCTGACCGGGAGGGCTTGAGGTTCAAATCGAACACGTACCAATGTATTTTCGAATTTTCGAAAAATATATGTAACATAATCCGACGCTCTTTACGGCGGTGAAGAAACATCGTGAGGACACACTATCATGTACGCCCTGCGAAGCACGCACTCCGAAAGGTTGTGTGTGAAGTCCGTCAATCGCATGGGCCCGCGTGGCGACCTAAGGCCTATCACCCTATTCAGGTATGCTCGTTTAATGAGCTGTTAATGATGATGATACTATTGATAGTTATCTCTATATTGAGCTACTTTACTATGGATAGTATTGCAGTGTACTAAAACGAATGTGCTTAACTAAGCTATCGATAGTGTCGATACGCCGATCGATACTATTGCTTTTGTCCAACCACCGGTGCACTATCGATAGCCTATCAATAGTCAACAACAGCGCGGCAACACTGCTAGTGAGGGCCACGTCAAATATAGAAATAACCCGTTTTACTCCAATATTCTAGACAATCAACACGACATGGCCTTACTAATGCCCAAATAATTTGATCTAGCTTAATCTGAAATTATAAGCTACAAGTAATGTCGCGGGGTTGTTTGTTTCCAGTTGGACAGTTTTAATGCATCGCAGCTTAAATTAACAGCAGTTACCTCGATGGCTTCCCCTCAGGCTACAAAGTTACAGGGTATAAAGCAGATGTTGAGTACGAGAATTTGATAGTATTTAGTATTTACGGTTTGAAGTCGAACTAAGCACATGGGATTCTGAAATTAAAATACATTGTACGGTATCAGTGTAAAATTGTAACATAGGTTTCTAAACGATTATTTCGGCTTTTTTCAGAAGTAAACTTATATCGGATAAAAATTGTCTGTCGACAATACATTTTAGATACTACGAGTAATAACTTCATACCACTCAGCTTCGTTAGATAGCTGTAATCGTTTTAGTATCGGTTTAAGAGTTAAACTAAATAGACGAACGCGTTTGGCTGTATATTGGTTGAGGACGTGTACTACAACAAGTGTTATGTTGAATTCTCCCGTACTGTACATACGAGTGGCTATTAACATGTCTGTTTTGTGTTGGTCTGGAAGTTCTTATATGTTTATATATGTTACATTCATTAAAAGTACATAATTAATGTTTATAATCCGCATATATTACATGCTGAATGCTTAGTTTGGGGTTAAATAGCGCTCAGTGGATATTTATCTATTATATCTATTTTATACTTACAAAGTACAAAAAATAATTAAAAAATAAATCTCATAGAAGCAATTTCCCACACTGCATTATTGCTCAAACGCATATTGTTTCACCATAAGCCCTCAATAGCCCTTAATAAAGACATCCGTATAGGCATTCTTAATTAATTGAACCTATCCGGAACCTTCGCTTGGGAAACAGAGTTTTTATCTGTTGCCTCTTAACACGAGCGTACGTGCAATCTTAAGCCTTATGTCTACTGCCTTACGTGCTACATTGCATTAGAAGTGGCTCCTTTTAATTTGCAATTTTCCGGCTTACTATTACAGAGGGATTAAGTTCTAGCTACGGATAGAATCTTTAATTTCCTCTGAGCGTTACTGTCGACTCGATGATATTCGATTCGGATTTGCGAAAGGCGTACTTTGGGAGATTCGTTTGTGGAGTTTCGCGGGAGTTTTGGGTAAACCATGTAACCAATATATATATATTTTTCTTTAATAAAAATATTTAAAGTACCTAAGACTTTAAGATTGTATTATGTCCAGTATAAGGTCAAATGTTTTCTTATGTCATGGAAATCTCATTACTACTGGGACAGAAGACAATGTTGTGGGTCTTTAACCCATTGAATGCCAGGAATCCAAACACAATGGAAAATCTAATGTTTGTGACGCTTTAAAGCGTTTCTTTCAGTCAAAGGGTTAAGGTTAATAAAGCATTAGTAGTAGATAGTATCATGTTCTTATTTTTCTTCTCGAGCTGTTGTTGTCAATTATGCTAGTTACATTATTTAAATTTAGTTCATTAAACCTACTTATCTATATAATCTTTCCATATACTTAAATATGTATATACCAGATTTATCAATTGATGGAATGTGAGACAAATATCTTAAACTCCGGAATTTAAATATTTTTTTTTTACTTATGAAACTTTACTATCACGTCCGTCAAAAAGTTACATGATATAAAAAATGTGAAATAATAGGCGGAACCCGAATGGTTATTTGGACTCTTTGGTTTTTGCTTTTCTAGCCTTGAAGGCGGAGACAAAGTCCTTTGTAGGTTTCTCACAGAAAGACTGCTCTGAACAAATTATCTACTAGGAAGCCACTATGGGAGAAACATTTAACAAGATTACTGAGCGATAACTTAGAATGCGGCATCTACGTCTGCTTACATAACTTGACCATCTGGTTGACTGCAGAAATAGCTTTAAGAGAAACAAAGCTGGACGAGTACATATAAAACATTACCTATTAAGGAAATAATAATTCTTTTAAATAACTTTTATTAAAATCAAAACATTGCGAATTTTTTGCAATTACAAAGCATTCGTTATCATCATGATTAGTATAATCTAAATTTTTATTACTGAGTGAAGGCCTCCGCTAAGTAATTCTGTTACCCGCCATCTTAACCAAGTCATCGGTCCATCTCGTAACGTGGTTTACGTGGTCGTCACTCGTGAACAATTTCGCTTCATCGGCCATCTCTTCTACATACAATGTGCCCTGCCCAATACCAAGTTAACTTGCTTATCCTATAAACACTGTTTTTTGTTTATTTAAGATGGGTTTGGCCTTTGGCCCAATCATCATCAATCTTGGTGGCCGATGTTTGTTTTTATTCTATTTATTGCATCACACATACTGATCTTATTCTTGCTTCATTTCGACTCAAAGTCAAACTTACAAAAGGGTGACTGGTTCACATAGGCTGAAGCAATTCTAAAGTCTTCGGATTCATAACGGCTCACACAAATTGTAAATCCTACTTTTTGAGTACAAATATAAATTAATCTACAAGTTCTAATACATATTTATACACAAAACATCTAGCCAGGCGTCTTTCTTTTATGTAAGTAGGCATTATTTATCACAGGAACTCGAGAAAAACTTTACAAACAAGACTTCCTATAAAAGAGCTTGAAAGGCGTTTTTTAATCACAATCCGTAGCAAACTCAGCTAAGGGACGACGCTGGCAACGTGTTCCGAACTTTTGTTGGGCTTTAACAATGTGCCCTTAACTTTACAGAATTATTTACTAATGGTTCTCGATGTTATATCGTCTTTGTTATATACACAATACTCTGATAGAACTCAAGGACGTCTCTATAATATCTTGGCATTCATTGTACCAACACTCAATCCAAGATTTTGGGTCGGTCGTTTTAAAATAAGTTCCTTTTTTCAACTTGAAAACTGAAAATACTCCCTATAAAATTTTAACCTCCTTTTAGGGAGATTTTTTGGTATTAAAGAGTTTGTAATACTCCTACAAATTTTTAAACTATGGAAAGGTCCTTACAATGTCTAACCCCTATTTCAGGGTAGTGGGAGGCTATTCTAAGTCATGTTGCCTATGTAACTCTTGACCATTGACTGTTTTCATATAAAAATAATAGTTGCTGCACTTCGATGAAAATGATGAAATGAATTATTTCACTTTTTATATGTTTATTTACTTAAACCACCTAAACATATATACTCCCATTGTCTTAGTATATAAATAAAGGTCATAAGGTAAAATCGAGAAAAAAATCATTTTTAATAAAAACCTACTCGTGATTCAAAGTATCGCCCAAATACGAGGCAAATTACCCAAATATGAGGCAAATCTATAAATACAAAATTCTTATATTTTTAAATGCAACTATATATAATATATATATAAATATATATATATATATATATATATATAATATATATATATATATATAATAATATATATATATTATATATATATATATTATATATATATATATATATATATATATAATTATGAATATATATTTATTTATTATATTATTATTTTAGTTTTTTTTTGCTAGTGTTATTTTTTTTTTTTCTCTTCTTTTCTCGCCGCACCATTTTGTCTTTCTCTGCATATCCAAAGGTTAGATGGTAGAGAATGCCACTTGGCATTAAGTTCGCCTTTGTACATAATTTATGTGTGCAATAAAGATTAAGTAAATTACAACAAATAAAAATGGAACTTATATAAAATAATAATCTTTCATTAAAGGCGGGTTCACGGAGCGCGGAGGGCGAGCGGCGCGGGCGCGTACGAGCGTTAATAATTATCGCATTGCTCAATGCAACGCTATAATTTATTTATTTATTATTTATTTTGTAAAACTTCTATCATAATCCTGTATGGTATTAGGCTCTCATAAAATAATTCCATAATATAAGTACAATAATAGATCGAATGGAATTGAATACCAATGATTCAAAATCCACTCTAAATGCTTAAACATTTTAAAACGGTCTCGTAGTACAATGTCACATAAATAAAACTCAACACACATTTTTGTGTACATGCCCCTAAAGAGAATGTGTCATCAAAATTCCTTAAGTAGGGGAGTGAAAAACTTGTAGCCAAGTCAGGAATACGCGTTGCCTCGCCGTAAATAAGTTCGCCTCATTGTGAACATTTCCTATTTGCTTACCATAAGAAAATATTGCAAAAATTTACAACCCCACGCCGTGGGGAAATCGGGGACGTCTAAATTGTGCGGAATGACAAGTTTTACTTTTCAATAGAGATGTGAGGGGAGAGGTGTCTGCGAGTCTTTGCATTTGAAATAAGAAATATTTTAAGGTATTTTATGTTTTATTTCAGAAATTTTCAAGTAGACACGTCGGAAAGGAGTTCTGGAGTAAATATTTAATGAAGATTTGACAAGTATACATTAGAACAGAATATTATTTTTATAATATTTAGTTATCTACACACATTTCTGAATTAAATCAATCTTTTTTATAGGTAGCCAAGTGGGAAATTGGTTTATCTGTAGTGAGTCGGAATTATAACTTATTATTTGCTCGTCGATAAATATTTTTATTTAATATAGAAAATATTTATCGATTATTAATTTCCATAACGTAACGACCTATGCAGTTTTGACTACCCATGTAATTCCATGTGTAATTGGTTGAGATGGCGGCTTTTACACTAAGGGTTCCGGGTTCGATCCCCGTGCAGTACAAACATTTGTGTGCATGGACATGTCTGTTTGTATTGGTTTTTTATGTATACTATGTCATCATCAGCTCATTAAACCCACCGAGGGGCACGAGCCTGCCCGTATAGGGTGATTAGGCCTTAGTCGTCCACGCGGGCCCAGTGCGGATTGGACGACTTCACACACAACCTTCGAATCTCTTCGCAGGTGTGCATGAAGGTTTCCTCACGATGTTTTCCTTCACCATAAGAGCGTCGGATAACGTACATATATTTTTCGAAAATTCGAAAACACATTGGTACGTGTCGGGATTTCAACCTGAGCCTTCCGGTAGGAAGGCGACAGTCCACACCATTGAGCCACCGACGCTCTTCACCTGAGCCCTCCCGGTATACTATGTATTTACAAACAATATTTTAATTTTATACAGGTCAAATGCTTAGTTGAGGACTAGATAGGGCAGTGTGAATATCAGTGGATACTTATATTTATATCATGACTCTCCTTCCCTAGTTTTCACCTATTTCTTAAAGTCTAACACATTTTACAATATGATTAACATTTTATAGAGCAGAGATATTACGAAGTTAATTTGTAGCGTACAATGAAAATATTTAATCAAATCTTGATAGTCTCAAGCGATTTTGATAGGCAATATTATTTAATAAATGATAGCTTTCCTTTAATCTACTTTTATGTGAGTATTAATATTGTCACGGTGTTAAAACTTTATGGCAAGTGTTATTTTTATGCCCCACCTTGGGAAATAACAGCGGAATACCGAGGGGACGTTGGATCTAAATTGAACTGAATGACACGTTTTACTTATATAAAGAAATTCCTTTTGAAGGATCGGAGGGTGCAGTATGTGGGTGGAGTTTTAAGCATTTTATTTTCCATCATCATCACATCACTTAGGGAGTCCTTGCAAGGTCTGTCAGTATATGTATGATAGTAAATATATAATTATTAATATACACACATAATAACAAGAAAAGTCCTTATATACATAAGATTAACTACCTAAATATATTTCGCCTTTAAGCTCTTCTGAATTTAAATTCACTTAATACATTTTAGCACTAATGATTTAGTCAAAGAGGGATCGGTCACATAGATTTATTAAGTGGAGATAATTGTTCAGCATTAGACAAAGAGACAGAGACATTGAAGGCTGTATTGAAAGTGATTTTGCTTATGAACAGAAAAACAAAAGAAACAAAAGGATCTAACAATAATATTATATATATATATATATAAAAATATAAAGAATGATTTAGTGATCATTAATGAGACTATTTCATTAGCACAATTAAGTAGTCCCGCACCTGGCATGGATTGAAACTCCCATTCATTGGTTGAGACGTAAACTTACAGTCTTTGGTTGGTCCAAAGTGGACCATAGTCCTTGATTGGTGGAATACTATTGGTACACAACTTGGTCACAAAGATTTATGACTAGATTCTAATATCCTTACCGCATAACAATGTCAGCGAGGACCGAGAAACGGAATGACGTTTTAATATGACATGACAAACGATGGAAACGTCTTTTGGAATCGCACGTGTTGCTGAATTGTTATGTCCACTCAGTGGCGTGCACAGCTAGTGATGCTAAGCTAATTCAGTAAAACTTATCGCAAAATCAATAAATAGTTTTCATTGTTGTCAAATTGCTGTTGATGACTGCAGACCGCTTATGGTTTCAAATCTGTAGAGGAATATGAGAGAATAAGTAGGAATCATTAAATATATTGGCGATTTTCCGGGTTGTATGGACGCACAGGGTAGGCATTGCCTATTAGAATGTATGGAGTGCACGACATTGTGTCAATAATCATACAGTTGCATGCTTATAGACACAGCTGACATATAAAAAAGATCTTTAATTATCATTTGTGTATTCTACTTTCCTATCCATTTAATATATTATATTTTAATATTTATTCTATATTTCGTATAATTTTAATTAGTCAGATACTAACACTAGCTGACTAGCAAAATTTGTACCACCTTAATTCCATTATTTCTAGCTTTCCGAGTTTCTGAATTTAACTATAGTATGACGTCTAGTATGTTTAAAGTTGACATTATTTGGTTGGTTGACCCGTTATTAATACTCCATCTATTGGCCAACCAATGATATTCTGTTTTATTCAGTAACTTTACTAAGAGGTGTTTATAAATTGTTGGTATGTCTTTCGCTTGATTCAAATTAGATTAAAAAATTATTAATATATATTTTTTAATTTTTTGTTATACCTAAAGAATAAAAAACAGGTCTTTCTTCTTCCATGATCAGTTTAAAAAGAAACAAAATTTTTTGCATCTTAATTTTATATTTTTTAGAACTTCCAGATCGTTAAATCTACACGATAACTATATTATATTATCTGTGACGATAATAAGACTTAACACAAATTACTTAAATCCACTTTTAATGACAGTACTCAAGGACTTGTTTTATTTGAAAGTCACTCCCACATCTCTCTGTCATAGGATAAACGTCAATTAAAAGTTTTCCACTAAACGAAACACTGGCGGCGAAAAAAAAACAACTACTTCTATTTACCCAATACTCGGTAAATAAAGACAGCGCTGTATCTTAATAATGCTTCAGTATATTTGTTGATTTGTTCGCGAAAATCGTCCGAAACAAGGGGAAATAATGGTCGTTACAGGCGCGCTAGGCGATTACTTTGTCTCGATGGTTTTTTTATGACAATCGTAAAATATTAGCCAGATGTGAGGGTTGGTGAGCCGCAACAGCTCTATTTACAGCATTATTTTTCTTGTAAGATGAAATATTATTCACCAAAACTATAAAAGGCATATAACAGTATTTTATCACTTGCTCTTGGTCGACCTTGTTATGACGAAAACTGGTAAACACAAAAAAATGTATATGTTCCATTCTGATGACCTTGTGTTCTTATATTTATTGAGTTAAATTAATAAGATTTTATGATTACGAAATTGAAGCATCTTAATGCATTTTTATTTCACGAAATGTCTAAATGGATTCTAAGATAAAGCAACAATGTAAACGTTAAAAGAGTGTAAATATTCAATACGCACTTAAACCATATTGCTGTTGTTTGATGATTATACTATCAGTTATACCCGCACTTCTTGCGCGTGTAAATAAATACAACTAGTATCAGTTTACCCCTCATTAGATTAGCTATCTGCCGGTGAGAAAACGTTTTTGATGGCACAAAATCAATCTTCAGGAAGTTAGATGAAACAAATATGCTGCAATATAGTTTAAGAAATGTTATTTTTGTATATGTGGCGTATGTTTTTATTTAATAAGAGCGGTTATTTTAATATAGCACACAGACACTTTTTTATATAGATAAAAGAAATCCATGGTGTGCTATGGATTGGCCATGCAAAACTCAGTATCATAATCATCTTACATTGCCTTATTTATAAATGAAAGAACGATATGGCAGGTAAGAGATTTTATAATGTTCCCAAGGTAATTACCGCGCAGCAAAAAAAACTGATTCCATTCCAAAAACATACGCCTAAAGCCAAGGCCCCTCAGCATACATAATTCAAAAGCTAAATCGATATGTAATCAACTCGGCATATCAGCATAACCCTCAATCAGCGAGAACCGCATCCGTCAGCTTCTGGAAAAAGGGAGACACTTTTTAAAAAATCCACACCCCACTGGGTTAAACTTAATTTCTGCCCGATCCAATTTCCTCCCCGCCTTGATTATCGGAAAGATATACATCACCATATTTTCTCCATAGCACCTTTCGTTTCTTGCAAATTGTTCTTTGGCAATTTGGAATACACATTTTGGGTGATCGATGGTAGGAATACGTTTCTTGTCGCTGGTACGTGTATTTCATTAAGTGGAAGCTTATACGTGAAGTGACTAGATAGTTAAAATAGAACTCAATACCGAATTGAGTCCTTTTTATTGTAATTTTTTAATGCTGTAGTGAATTATGTGAATAACACATGATAAATCGAATAGAAAAAAATATTCTTCACACCTTTTTATTAACTGATGGTTTTAATTTTTGAAGCGTCCCATTATCAATATCCCCGGATCAAAGCCAACCTCACCTGCACTTTGTGTACCCCATCCAATAGTGAATAAGGCTCTGGCGACTACAGTTTGTGACCTCGAATGTTTGATCTTTGATAAGCAGCAATACCTATACTAAAAGTATTGTAGCTATAAGATGTCAATAACTAAAAGTTTTAGGTCAAAAGTAGCTCAAATCTCAAAACTTTCCGCAACATTAACGAGGTTAAATGTTCATCTGACCTACATATCGCTTGTGAAATGTATGATATTTAAGTAAGCAGCTGGACTTATGTCTCCTTTATTTAAAGATGCATTATTCTTTTGGACTACTGAATGTCAATAATTATTACCGTTACGGTTTAGTCTAAAAAACGCTCTTTTATTTATAAGTAACAAATAAAAGCGTTACAACTTTGAATAAATAAATAAGCAAGCACCAAACTTAAGCGTCCGTCAAACACAATAATTCCCCAAAACCTTTAGCTGAACGTTTCAGAAGCCTTAAAATATTTCCCGTGTATTCTACGTCGTATCATAAAAGCCTGCAAATATCCCTCCGGTACGATCGGCAGCTTGTCAAGCGTGAGGGCCTGTTTACATAAGGAATGTCGCCCTTATGTGTAAAGGGGTAAGGGACAACGGGTTCAAAGAGTTCAGAATGACGTGTTGTTGACTGTACGAGACGACCGATGCAGCTTGAAGGGGCGAGCGAGCAATGGACCGTGAACGTTTGCTTGAGAGCATCGCAGAACCGAAGGTTTTTATGGAATTTATGAATAAAGCGGTTTTTAAACCACTGCTTGAGTAAAAGGATAGAGAGAGTGTTTTTGAATGCTTAATCCTTTGTCACAAAGAGTTTATTCTAACTTTAATAAGTACGTATTTCTCAATTCGTTGCCAACCAACTGTATCTTGTAGTTGACACACACTTATAAGTATGTTTTTTATCGCCATCTATATAGTGTAGTGATACAAGTTGTATGTTATAACCACCATTGATTAAAAACTAAATAATACACATTGCACGTTTTGTTGTAGATTATACAGCCTTTTAAACTCAAAAATTGATTTCTTCCTACTATTATTAATTTCATTAAACACTGCATCTGTCATAGTTAGGCGTATCACCAGGTGAGCGCACTGACCGTTCCGTTCATTTATGTCATAAAAAATGTTTCCTATTTCATTTAATAATGTATTTAACTTGAATGAAAAATTGTTCCAAAACGATTTATGTTGTGCAACTTTGGTGTAAAAGAACTAATGCATTAAAGCTTTTAGAAGAATACGCGTTTGTACCAATAGTCAACGGCTTCTGTCGGCATTTGTCAGACAATGTAACGCAATATTTTTCAATTTTCCGACCCCAAAAATGTTCCCTTCAAAGAGAATTTTGAACAAACAGAGGGCGGTGGGAGCCGACAAACACTTAACAATATCAACATTTCCACTTTTATTGATCACTTGTTGCGTTTATTATGATTAAATACTACCGATGGCGGTTTTAGAAAGATTTCAGTCTTTGTGAAAAAATATTATTAGCCAATTAGACTGATGTCTCAGTTCTTAAGCTCGTAATGTACTTATTATTATTAATGGTACTTCTGGTGTTATATTTTTAACAGATTTCTAGCGCAAAAAAAAAAATAAACATTAAATAACACAAAAGGTTTCATGGTTTGCTACGACATAATCTTGGATTCCCCTAAATTTTGTCGCTACAGTTTTAGATTAGTTGTAATTAGTACCCACCAATCCGTATTAAGCCTGCGTGGTACCCACCACGCCACCACTACGGCCCAATCTCACTATGTAATTCAGTTAAGAAAATTCTACTTTAATGGCCAATTTCTTGAATTACGCTTTTTATAAAGGCCAGATATCGTTACCTAAATTAGGAGTGCTCTGCACTTCTGTGTTACAGGATGAGGGCACTGTAGTTAGATTTTTTTTTATTTTGCGGGGTAAAAGAGACCTTACATCTGTCGTCTACCCGTAATACAAGCTTCACGCTTAACTTGGGGCTAGATGGCGCTGTGTGAATGTCAGTGGATATCTATTATTTATTTATTACTAAATAATCTACTAAATATATACAAAATGCCTTTCTCTTTAAATATAGTTTGAAGACGACATATACCAAAGTAAAGCCTTATATTATAGTGAATTATGTTACCAATACTCCTAAAGGAAGGACAACAAAATGTTCTCACTACAGTAAATAGTATCATCCGCTTAACATAAGCTGCGCTTATGTGCCCTACTAAAAAGAAAAGCAATATTCCATATAGATACACTAAAATGTTGTCGTTCAACAACGGATATGTACGCGGTAACAAATCTTATTGCTGGTGAATAAGAACGATAATTGAATATGAATAGTTTCCGAAACGGCAGATAACATAGTAGGCAAGGTTATAGAGTGTTGCCACACGCGTATAAAACATAACTGAAAGTGGATTTTCGTTATTACACACACGAATTTTGTTGGAAACGTGCCAAACGATTCGAAGCTTTACGGTGTGGAGACCACCATAGTGATTGGTACGAGTATGAATGTCCTGCGGGAAAAAATTAATGGGTTATTAAAATTTACGGCCAGTTTTGTCGGTTTACCTGCCATGGGCTATCAACATGACACTTGCAGCTCTGATGGATCTTTTATTGCGTGTTCAGAAATAATATATGGCAACTTTTGTCTTTTTTATTGTTAGGTGGTAATTTGGATTTGGTTGCTATTTCATATTATGCTTTTGGATTCAAAATATTATTGACAACAAAATATGTTGATAATGTTACATATTTTGCTAGAATAAGGTATTGTGATATTCAAGTGAAACATAGAAAGACAAATGTTTATATACCTAACTAGGTTTCTTAGTGCATGACGAGGTACCACCTATTCTGAATTTACCCCCTTTTATAATATAATGAAAGCTAAAGAAATTTATAGATATTGTCAATTTATAACTTGACGACCCATGGGTTGAGGGAGTGCTACTACAGCAAGGGTTCAGGCAACACTTGTGTGCATGATCATGTCTGTTGGTATTGGTCTGGGTGTTTCTGTGTATAATACGAGTATGTATTTATTCATAAAAAATATATAGGTATGTATGTAGTATGTTTATCCGTTGTATAGTACCAATAATACAAGTTTTTACGCTTAACTTGGGGCTAGATGGCGTTGTGTCAATGTCAGTGGATATTTATATACAAATATTTATTAATTTAATTATAATCCGATAAATTGGTTTCAACTATATAGATACGAATTGCGTAAAACTTCTCATAATACATACTTAAATAGGAAGGTTAAGAAAGTTTTAAAAATGTTAAGAATATTTTTTTGCGTGTACTTGTCCGGTGACTAATCGTTGAACACAGGAAACTTGGGCATTAGTTAAGTTTACCGCGGATGCCATAAAACTAAAACGGTCGCTCGGGTAAACTTCCTACTACTATGATGCTAACCAATATTAAATGTTTCAATATCTTGTAAATATATATTTATTTATAAATATTGACACGGTACATATTTTTTTTATAAGATTATCCTGAAAACATAACATTGTATTATGTAATTATTTTCATAGAAGTTACTTCTTCGAGTATTTTTAGAAATAAATATATAAACATTTATAAAATTTTTTGGTGAGCTAACTGAGCCCATTGAATAACAAACAGTTGAGACTGTTATTTCTTAATTAGACACTGCCACGACAAGCGCAGCTAACAAGCATGGGAGCAGTGGGAGCAGCAAAAATTAAGTCCAATTCTTTAAATTGGACTTAATTTTTAAATACTATTTAAAAACTTATTGAGCGTCGGCGGCTCAATGGTGTGGACTGTTGCCTTCCGGTCTTGCGGGCGCAGTTTCAAATTCCGCCACGTACTAATTTGTTTTTGAATTTCGTAATTATAAGTACGTTTATCCGACGTTCTTCCGGTGCAGTAAAACATCGTGAAGAAACCTGCGCACGCCTGCGAAGAGATTCAAAGGTGAAGAAGTGGGCCCGCGTGGACGACTAAGGCCTATACACCCGTGTACGAGTAGGCTCGTGCCCCTCGGTGGGAACGTTAAATAAGTTGACGATGAAAAACTTAAAACTCTTAAAGAGATATATATGTGTGTAATTGATTCTCAAGCAGGTGACCTAAATAGTGCCTCTGAGCTTCATAAATAGGGACTGCCATTGAACATAACAGGCACCTGCTTTGATCGTTACCTAATAACCACGGCGCTTAAACTGTTGTGGTAATCCAAATAAGATAACACATAACTAGATTGATCCGGCTCGTACCGGATTATCGGCTGGCCTTCCATGCCGACAAATTGACTTACATCTCACCTACAACCAGTGCAGTGTACACCGATGCATCCAGGGTTGCCAACTCTCATAGATGTTAACCCCTAAATAGTAAGTCAGAAACCCCTAAAATTGAAACAGTTACTAAAAAAAGGTTTTGTGTCATATTTCATTAAAGAGAATTTGTATTGGTATTAAATATGAAATTTTATAAATTATATTTCATTTTTATTAAATATTGTTTCTTCATACATACATACTTCACACATCATACTTGAAACATCAAATAATTTTAGGTACATACCTACATAATGCATTCTTAGTATTAAGGAACCATACTAGATGTTGAGTTTAATTTATTGTAGTCAAAATGATAAATATGAAATGGCGAAAATCCCAAGAGTACCCCCAAAAATGTAATGCTCCAAAAAATTCCAACTCACTTATTTATTCTTTTATTTCAGGAGAAAACCCCTAAGTTGGTAACTCTTCTAGTAGTCATAGCAAGATATGAATTTGAGCACTTCAAAAATCAAAACCTATAAACTTCCAGAAATAAGCGTAGTTCACGCATTTTCGAAATGAAGCGAATGATGAGATTATAAATATATTTTTAGGATCTCACCAAGTGAAAGTGCCAGTCTCCTAAACAAACTATAAAAATGAGCGAGTACAATTGACTCTGTAGGTCGCAATGATTACAGGTCTTCAGTAGCTTGTAAAACCACAAACCAATAATACTTATAAAAGGTTCTCACGCCTTTTCACGATAAGTAAATATAAAGCTGCACAGAAGTAAGTTCTTATAAATATCTGAACTTCGAAATAGAATACGCTGTACAAATATACATACCATATCATTGTTACGATTCGTATATTATGTTACCTACTGACTTAAATATTATTTACGTAAGAATGTTTTGCACTTTAACCGCTTTACTAAGGAAATATGTACATATTTCATAAAGCGAAACCTTACGCGTCACCTGTAACCGCGATCCCATACAAATCGGGTTCCACAAAGCCCTGCCACAAACAAAAGTGCTTCCTCAACCGTCTACGACTCCCAGAAACAGCCTACTGAACCTGCAAAGGCAGTGTCGCTTTCAGAGCACCTTTAAAAGAGCTGAATAGAAGCTTTGTGCGACCTTGGTAGCGAGCGCTTCAGGCAATACCGTGATGGAATTTTTAATAACAACCAGCCGTTTCGGCTTATGACAATTTTCGTTGATTGTGCCAACACAATGGGTAATGTTGGGCGGCGCAGCGCCGGTAATTGGCTATGCATTTTGGACAGGATTGCGGTAATTCAGCATATTGTGGTGCGGCCGGGGGCCTTGTAGGTAGAGGTTAATTTGACGGTTAGTGATGTTTGGTTATCTTATTTCGGTTAGAATTGAACATGTCCCAGAGCAAAGTGTGTTTAATTTTGCAATGGAAAGTGATATTTCAATTTGTATGTGATGCAAACATTACGCGTCAAATACATTTACAGAAGGTCAATAACAAATATTTTTTAAAAGACATTTATTGGGTAGATCCTTAACTTAGGTTTTGAAATGTGTGATTTTTTAAATATATAAACATAAATTGTGCAATAAAAAATTTCTTTCACCATCTTGCATCTCTATGGCAGTTTCATAACGGTGACCAAAGTTATTATATCTAATGCTCTTTAATACACCTATGTTAAAAGGGTCCAACCCCTTCTCATACTTCTCTCTCTTCAACCTATTGCAGTCCACTGCTGGACATAGGTCTCCCCCATTTTGCGCCAGACATCCCGGTCCTCCGCCCTTCTCATCCAGCTTCCACCAGCGACCTTTCGCAAGTCGTCGGTCCATCGGCCGGAGGGCGTCCTGCGCTACGCTTGCCAAGACGCGGTCTCCACTCCAGAACTCGTCTGCACCAACGGCCATCGGTTCTGCGACATACGTGACCAGCCCACTGCCACTTCAACTTGCTGATCCGGCGGGCTATGTCGGTAACTTTAGTTGTCTTACGGATTAAATCATTTCTGATCTTATCCCTAAGAGAGACTCCAAGCATAGCTCGCTCCATTGCGCGTTGAGTGACTTTGAACTTGTGAACCAATCCCGCAGTCAGTGTCCATGTCTCAGCTGCGTATGTTAGTACGGGTAGGACGCATTGCTCAAAGACTTTCGTCTTTAAGCATTGCGGAATAGTTGACGTTAGGACATGACGTAGCTTACCGAATGCCGCCCAGCCCAACTGAATCCTCCTACTAGCCTCCTCTCGAAGTTATGCCGGCCAAGTTGGATGGTTTGGCCCAGGTAGATATACTCCTGCACAACCTCGAGACGGACGCCATCGACGCATATCGGTTGTGGCATGACACGACTGTTGAACATGACTTTCGTCTTGTCCAAATTCATGCCAAGCCCAACTCGTCGGGAAGATTCATTAAGGCTGTTCAGCATCTCCGCAAGCTCTTCCGATGACTCTGCCACGATGACGATATCGTCAGCAAAACGAAGATGAGAAATAAACTCTCCATTGACGTTGACGCCTCGTTCAGACCAGTCCAGGGTCTTGAAGACATCCTCCAATGCGTTTGTGAACAGTTTCGGGGATATAACATCCCCCTGTCTCACACCACGACGCAATTGGATGGGTCTTGTCCGCTGGTCTTGGATCTGAACGGTCATCGTCGCTGCGTTGGAGAGACACTTCATCACCTCGATATATCGCCAGTCGATACCGCATCGCTGCAGAGCCTCCAGAACAGCCCAGGTTTCGATGGAGTCGAAGGCTTTCTCGTAGTCCACAAATGCCATACACAGCGGCTGGTTATACTCTTCGGTCTTCTGTATAAGCTGCCGAACAGCTATTATTGGTGCATACTTCTATGCACCAATAATTGAGGCTTCGTTTTTTACACGCGGAAGAAATCTCATTTTTCAAAAGCACATCTTTATAATGCTTACCTACTAAACAATTCCCTGTAGACATATTTAAATTCACTTGGGAGCATTGTCTACATTACAAAACGGTCGTTAAATCCTATAATATTCGGTACTGAGTGTTCTAGGTAGGTATCACCGCAGTGTTAGATATCGTGAAGAGAAATAGGAGTGCTTTGCACTTCTGTGTTTTGGAATGAGGGTACTGTAGCTAGTAAAATTTACTGAGTATAAAATACCTAACTTCTGTCGTCTCGGTGACGGGCGCAGAGCAGAGTAGATGGAAAAAAGACTACTAACTAAATACTGTTATTAATTTCCTTAAATACTGCTTCTGTCATGGTCAGGCGTATCACTTACCATTAGATGTAGATGTAATTTACTAACCCTGACGTGTAAGAATATTGTTACTACTCTTATGGAGCTGGTCTGAAATAAAATAATTATCATTAACCGAGTGCACTGTCCCGGTCACATAAAAAAAAATATACATAAACAAATATGAAACACGAATACTAAACAAACCATTTGACTATTTCCAATCGCATGAAGTTCCTACAAAAGCGCAGTCTATACATCATAAAACTTTATCCGGAGCCTATTCTCTGCTACCCTACCCAAGCCGCGTCTTTCCCCTTTTTCATCCATATTACTCCATCTAATAGGAAAACATCTTGTTTGATGTCTAATATACTTGTACTTATTCTCCCTGCTTTCGGTCTGTTTGGTATTAATATTTCAGACAACCCATAATCCTTATTATTAGCTAAGTAAGCTCTTTGGAGCGCGTAAGCCTTTGTTGTTGTATTTACTTTGTGTAACTATCAACTATTCGAGTGGAAAAATGGCTTAATAAAATAATATTGTGTATTTCTTTGGCTGGACATTAAAATGTTGCATTGATTATTATCGGCTTATAACGGCCCATAGTTGGGCACAGGTCGTCCTATTCAGCAATGATATTCTGTATATATAAAGGTAGATATGTCATCCGTGCCTCAAAAACGAACCACCGAAGAGAGTACAGTTTGTACTCTTTTGTTTAGGTAAATGTATTTGAAATTCGAAATATGTTTATGTGCTGTCACTTCATTCGTGAACTCTTTTCGATTGTTTTGTGAGTATATCACGAATCTATACTTTTTACATCATTGCTATTCAGCATATCTGTAGAGATTGCATAACTAGGTATAAATTAAAATAAGCCTCTTGACAATTGGCATACTTGTTACAAAATAAACGTCGCGTTGTTGGTAATTGTGTCACTTTTACAGATTTATATTTTTACGAATATTTTTAGCGATTTTCTACAATAAGTTTAGTTAGCAATATCTTTTATTTTACATTTTTTTCTATAAAAATGTCTAGTTAGTTAATAATTAGTTAGGTATCGTTTATATGTTGCTTATTTAGTTCAATCACAGTGTAGTACTTTCTAGCATGATATGCCTACTTGTCGATGCCTTAACGGAACCTTATTTTAAATTAAATGAATAACCAACGTTATTAAAATTTGCCCCTTGCTTAAAACCTTTTCGGTTCTTTTGTAAGGCTTAAAATTATTGGAAAATCTGTTTTGAACTCCCCTCCAGCAAACCACCCTTTGAAATGTGAAACTCGCATGGCGTAATCTTAGTTAATATTATACACCCCATTGTTGGTAACTTTTGTCTTGCGCCTTAGATAAGGGTTATGCGCCAAAACGTTAAACAAGTAAGTTAATTTTCGTTTCATAGATATTGACTTAGTTGCATAGAACTTTATTGTTGACATTTGGTCTTACTTTACTTTGATTTATTACATAATCACTATCATCATAGCTTATTATATGTCCCACGGAACACCAGCTAACCCGTAAAGGGCCGTAGTCTGCTACGCGGGCCCAGTTCATCGCAGGCGTGACAGGTTTCCTCACGATGTTTCCCTTCACCGTAAGAGCATCGGATAAACATACATATACTTTCGAAAATACATTGGTTCGTGACGGGATTTGAAATTGTGCCCTTTATATCGGAAGGCAACAGTCCACACTAATGAGCCACTGAAGGTCTCGATGTATTTAGTAATATAAAATATCATATCTCTCATAGGAACACGATTGAAGATTTTATGGTTTTGGTTGGCGAGGATAGGTGTTCTGAGTATAGGTGGGCATTTACATCCAACAATTTGAGCTTGGGATCTTGGGCTCACGTGATAGGTTTTGGCTCAATCTCCTCATATGTCGTGTTGTATGAAATAACGTATAACCTGTAGTGCCACGACGTTACCGATTGGTTTAATGATGATGATGATAAAGTATACATTTTAAATGGGATTAGGGCAAAAGCGGTCTCACTTATTACCTACAAGCGATATATCCAGAAATCTTTAGTTTTAGCTTTGGTACTAATTGGTAAACTCGATACAGAGTCGTCTAGGTAGATACCACCGCAGTGCCAGACATCGTCCCGTGAAATGGGAGTGTTATGAACTTCTGTGTTTCGGGATGAGGGCACTATAGCTAGTAAAGTTACCGGGTATAAGAGACCTAGCTTCTGTCGTCTCGGGTGACGGGCGCTGGGCAGTTTCTCTCTTCCTAAATGTCGTAATCAATTTCATTCGGCCTTTAAGTAAAACCTCGAATCGGGTACAGGTTCAATTAAATGATTAACCGTATTTCAATATCACTTAAGTTTCCATAAGGAGTCCTATAGTAAATTTCAACAGAAGCGAAGCCAAACCCCCTCGGTTTGAAATTTACTCGAAACCCAATCTGTAACCTGAGACTGGGGAGAGTTTGCGGTTTCCTCAAAGGTTCGCGTTTTTATTTTAGCCGTGACTTGCGGTAATTCTTGGCTTTGGTTGGGTAATATCAGTGTATTATTTACCATTTACGCTCGCCAATCATCCTGTGAAGCTTTGAAAGCATTTTTGGCGATAATAACAGTGATAAGTTATTCCGGAAAAAAAGAGCGGCATTGATTTAAACCAACGACTGATAAACAGTAATTATTCTCCGCCAATGCCGCACTATGACTGACACATGAAACAACAGATGTTAGGTCTCTTAGTCCTAACTCTCCCTAGGCTTTATAGGCTGATGATGACGATGGTAAATCGTTTAAATAACAGTATCAAAAATGTGAAAACAGAGCTGCGTCGACAAATCTTTATAGTTCATACATATTCTCCACAAAATTCACCAGGGCAGCAAATGTACTCACCGCGAAATTCCTATCAAATTATGAGAGTGGCCCTAAACTTGACCCCGGTTGTAAGAGGATATGCGTCACAAAGACGCCGCGTTGCGCCCTTTGATTGGGAAGGTATTGCCGACGCATGCCGCATGGCGCGCGGGCCCTATCGCGAATCGGGAGAAAGTCATCATGCGACTTTTGGAGTTTGTTCTATAATTTTTCATTTTTTTTCTAAAGCAAATATATATTTGCAATGACAGCAGAAAGTTCCTATTTATTATATACTTGAAGTGAATGGGCGGTCAGTTTTCTCACCTGGTATTAAATGATACGCCTCACCATGCCAGACGCAGACTTGAGGATATAAATAACAGTAGATAGTCATAATTTTATCGTTAACAATGCTCTACGGGCGTCACTCCAGACGACAGATATAAGATCTCTCATACCCGATTTACTAGCTGCAGTGCCTTCATCCCGAAACACAGAAGTGCAAGACACTCATATTTTACAGGACGATATCCGGTACTCACGGTGCATATCAACGTAAGTACCATCTATGTACCAGGGTTCTGCCAAATTTGTGATTGGGAGAAGGAGGTACTATGAAGAGGTATTTCTCTCTGGTTTTAAAGTGTGTGAAAACTCGGACCTGGTCGAGTCTACTTATTCGAGAAAAATATATCCGATACTTCAAAATAATATTGCTTTAATTTATACGTGCAATAAATTGGGATCAATCATGAATTTAATACATCTCATTGGTAAAAAATCGTTATGATTTTATTATCGACATCTCGTATATCTTATTTTTGGAATATAAAAAGTGCTAAAAGAATTTCAGTTATATTAAATACTATGACGTCATAATAGCTTAACGTAAAATAAGTTATTTGACAGATCAGCTAAGCTATTTTGTAGTTCAGTTAAATTTTTTATCAACAACCAGAATATAAACGCAGCTCATATCGTTTATTCATATAAGACTATATTACACTGGAACGACGACTCCAGAGGCACATTAAAATACATCCGCATTAACTCGACAATAATTAGTAGCAAATGCGACATGCGACGCCATTAAGTGCAAGTTTTTACAGCAACGCCCAGAGAGCATAAAGAGCCATAAGATTTCCTTCAATTAAGCATTTTATCATCGCAATCTACACAAGGAATGTTGCTTTTATAATTAATATGTATCGAGGTACGATGTAGCGATGGTTCAATCAATTCAAGCTATATACTTAGAACTAAACAATAGAAATTCCATTTTCTCCGTTAATTTTTTCGTCATGGTTATAAAAACAAGTAAATCATAAAAGCAGGCTAAGAAATAACACACTTGGGCGTACTAATATTCAGTTATTATACAAAAACTAATCTGACGAATTCCATGCCAAAATCGAAACTCAGCAAAACTTCGCAGTCCGATGCAACGTTAAACAACAGAACAATTTAATTCTCTACTGCTAAAGTCAATAAATTCGCATTTCCTCGTGGAATGTTTGGTTTCCCCATAAAATAACGTTATGGTTCTTCCTTGCTTCCCAGCAGGATCCCGGACCGACCCGAGCCAATATAAATTCCTTGGAGTACGTATTATTTCTAGATCGGTATATTGAAAAAGTAAAAGATAGATAAGTTTTATATTTACAATAGTAAATGCAAGACTAGCTTTTCGCACGTATATCTGATGTTGAAATAAGAAGCAAGACATTTGCAATGTTGTTGTTGTGTTACACAAATATATTTATAAATGCATAATTATACAGCTAAAATAGGCGATAAATTAAGGTATCTTCCGCAGTTGGATTCGTATTAATCTTCGCAGGCGTGCAGTTTCTTAAGTTTTTGCACCAGTTGTGAATGTCTTTTTCGACTCAAACTTTCGGGTTACAGCATTCTCTTCGGGG